>JAQGBI010000344.1:0-18038 GCA_034698325.1 Sminthurinus elegans | reverse complement strand
GTGTTAGAGCATTTGTAAGTTTTTTCGGTATTTCGGTATTTTCGGTTTCCGGTATTTAGGTATAACTTTATAGACATTATAAAGTGAAGTTAAAAGTTGCATGTTTTAAAAATTGAATTACCTTGGAAACTAATCTAGGTATCTCCTTCATCCCCGTTGAGTCAGGAGCCCGTGAACAGAAAAAAGGAGAAACAAGAGTCCTCAAGCTTCTTATCCTAAACAAATCATAATTATTTTTGATTTTAGTTATTTTATACTCTTTTGATTTTATCAAAGTATAAATCATACGGCGTTGTTTTTAATCTCGTATTGAAAAGGTGGAGTTAGGTGGAATCACAAGACATTTTAAATGGGAATTACACTTGTATTTATTGTACCTTTTGGCGTTGGTGAGGAGACTGATGAACATGAGGAGCTTTGGAGATGTAAGCAAAATTATAAACTCATGGATAGCGATGAACATTCCTTCCAATTCTCAATAGTGAATTGGCATGGGCGTCACCGCATGCAGTAAATTGCATTCCAAACTTCCTGAAATTCACAAACAAAACACAAGAGTCAATAAAGAATAACATTAAAATTAAATACTATATTAACTCCTGCAGGTATTTTTGAATATCGTTTTGTCCTTGTTTCTTTAAAAACTTATAGCTAATGAGAACTCGCCAGGAATCGAGAATGCGGAGTCGGAAAGAAACGAGCGATGACAGAAAAGTAAAATTAAAGCGTCAAACTTTGACATGACATTGTCATCATAATGATAACTTTTTGTTATGGTTTCTGCCCAAAAAATCTTCCTCCTACTCTTCCTCCCAAATAAACAAGGATCCATGGAATTAGAAATCGGGAATGGACATTGAATGGAAGTAGAATTGAGAGGCTTCACATTGATTACTTATTTCTTGGAAATGTACAAATAAAATAAATCACAAATAATGTATTTGCAAAGTCCAACAAGAAACTCTCTCGCCTCTCGTCTTCAGGGGCGATTGAAGAGTGATAATGAACGTTATCCCCTTAAATACTTTGGAAATTGAGATGGCCATCAACAAAAAGTCTAGTGCTCTGTCTTTTGAGCTACTCGTCACAAGCAACATTCAACATAAAGATAAAGTCAAAGTTGGAACTGTCTCAAATTACAATAATTACAAATGAATTTTGTTTTGCTATGAGAAATGAGAACTCTAAAATTCCTATCCGCATTTTCTTTCCTCTTTTCCTTTGTCATATGTGCAAATCTTAAACATTAAGCATGCTCTTTAATTTTTTGTGAAAAAAATTGAGCAGCTGTGGATTTTTAAGATAGATGAGACAGGGTTTAATCTCTTTGATCAAAGTCACAAGTCTCCTTTTTTAAAAGGAAACCAACAAAATGAGAAAACGACAGGGATGAAAGAAAATGAATTTAAAATGTAAAGAACTGAAGGGGAGGTTCGGGTCAAAAGGTTATCCAACAAAAGCCAAGGATGCATACATGCATGCGTATGAGACTCTAGATTCCTGTCTAAAATGTGTGGCTTTACAATGGAAAAACAAATGTAAAATGGCTAGAAAAATATGTTCAAAATGTTCAAAAAAAAGTTACTCACCGTAGTGGAGACGGAGTGGCAAGGCAGTGACCCACACAACTCACAACAATCCTCTTCTGAAAATTGTTCAGTGTACAGTGTACACCGAGTGCAGATTACAGAGATCGGGACTGGCTCGGATACACAATCAGGACAAACCTGCAACAAGGAGACAAAATTATACAAAGCTTAATCTCAAAGAGAAAGAGACATTGCGCGTTTCTTTCCTCATTTCTTCATTGTCAACTCAAGCTTGATCTTTCTTTATCTCTTGTCATTTTAATTCTCGCTCAATTGTGGTTACCGTGGAAATGGCACAGGACAAAATTTTGTTATGAGATGCGACTAAATGTCAAATGCTAAATACTAAATACAGACAAATCTGGTTCGTTTATCCCATTTCATAACGGGAATCAAAAGGCCTTTCTCTCCTTTTAGGCATTTTCATTTGAGATTGTTCATTGTTCATCCATCAGCAAACTCGCACTTTTGAATTCTGTTTTGTGAATCAACTCCCTCTCTCTTTTTCTGTTTTTCTTGACTTATTTATTACATGATTCTTTGTATTTCATATGTATATTATAGCTTTTATTTTATTTATACGGTTTTTACTCTGTCTCTGGGAATTGGACTCCCAACTCGAGACTTGAGACTCCAGACTCAGGACTCTTCACAAGTTTCAAAGAGCCGTAAATCGTACGAGATTTTGTCCGCGCCATTCATCATTCATGCATTTGAATTTTGAATAATTGTCCTTACAAGGAAAAATAAAAAATAAAGTTGTCCTGTTTCTTACCTTGATGTAAGATGTAAGAAGAGTCATTGGAATGATTTCCTTCCGAGCCCACGACTTTTCTTGTAGTTGTTGAGCCAATTCTTTTCTAATCTAGTTTCAGCATTCAAGATTCAAGATAATTCTACACTGCACACTGTACATACACTACAAATAAAAGAGACAAAATGTAGAAAATGTGGATTTTCAGGCAAAAATAATTTGACACTCGTGAGGACCAAGTTTTTCTTCACAAATCCAAAATCCAGTCACTGGATATTCAAAACATTTTGTATTTTGTAACAATAATAATAAAAAATCCAACTACGCACAGCGCACAACACACAATCTCACAATGAGCTTTGATTTACTAATTTGTTCATAAAACACACTGTAAAAATGCTCCTGGTTCTCGAGCTCCAGCTTTGATATTTGAGCTTGAAAACCAGGAGCTGGAAAACGGAGCAACTCGAGTGATGTGGCACACAGTTCACAGACAAATGGAATGGAAATGGGCAAGGGAGAGAAAGGGAGGAAGAATCAGAGTCAGAGAGAGAGAGAGAGAAAAAAAACGTTCAACTAACGAAATTAAAACGACAGCACAACGAAAATGTCACATGAGTCTTGAGTCATCATCATTTTAATGTGTCAGACTAATTCAGCTCCAAAGTCCATAGTCAAATTCAGAGTCTTGAGCCTGGCCATCAAAAAATGCCTTCTCAGCTCAAATCCAAGCAGAGACGCAGTTTAAGAAAAACAGATCACATTTCACTCTTCGTCTTGAATGCCCAATGCTCAATACTCAATACTCAAAATACAATATAGCACACATAAATGACTAATGACACGGACAAAAACGTGCGTTTGACTTGTAAAATGCACACACTACAGAATCTACAAGCACAAAAAATATCTTTCCCATGCACATTTTCCCTGTGAGTTTCGTCACTCAGCTACTGACAATTGACTCGATATGAATTTGAATGGACTTTGAACCTGCTTGAAAACCGGAAAAATATTCATATTGCTTTTGTTTTTTTATCCTCTCCAGCATTTTACGATTGACTCGCTGTGCTCCACAAAGTTTAAAGTCCATGGACAGAGATGAAAAATGAAGTATGACAAAATACAAAATATCAAATATCCATTATTTTTCTCACTTAGTTTTTTTGGCCAGTTCATAGCATATTTTAAATCAGCATTAAATTTCAATCCCAGCTCAAAGCTCAAAGCTCCAATTTTGTAAAAATTGAAATGCGTGAGATGGGATTCTAAACATTTTAGTGGTGACAGGAAGCAGAATGACGGGGGAAAGCAATTTCAGCAAGAGAATAAATGCAAAACCCATTAAAACCATTTATTCTGTTTGTATGCTACTAAAATATCAATTTCCATTTTAAACATATAATTCAAAACACTTGAATTTTTATTTCATGTATAAAAAACGCATTGCAAAAATGTTCAGAGGATTTTGTTGTTTTCACACTCACTTTTGTTCTATTTTAAAAGCATTTTTGCTTAAAGTGTGTCTTTCTTTTTTTTTGTTTGTTTTTTTGACCCGTTTGGTTTTACTCTTGACGCGTGAGGTCAAAAATTAATCCATTAGTCAGCAATTGTGTATTGTGTATACACACGTGCTCAAGACTTGATGCTCAACAAATGCTTCAAACCCTTTTTAAAAATCGATCAATCTTCATAACAAAACTTTCTTTTATCATTTAGAACACCAAAATTTACTTGGTCCGCTAAAAATGGCTGCTATTTCCAAGGTTCCAAAATTTGACCTCTTTTTCCGATTCCTTTTATTTTTGAATGTTTTACCTTCGTTGGTAAATTCAAATGAACAAATTTTTAGCCCCGTTTCCCGCGTAGAATTATCAAACTGTTGGTTTTACGCCATTCATCGATACACAACTCCGGAGTTTCCAGATTTCCCAACACACTCAATTTCAGCCCCTTCTGTTCAGACTACTGTTAATTTCAATCTGAGTTCAAAAGCAGTTTCGGGTCGTTTATTTTGTCTGAAATTTTCCCAGTGTTTTAACGTACTAAAAATCTTGTCCCTTGAAGATTGGTACAATTCCAAGCATGACATTTACTTGGGAAAAGAAATGAAAATTTTGAAACAGACCAATAATAAACTTGATGAAAAGAAACCGCAGATGCAGCTCATTTTTATCAGACAACCAAAAACGGAAAATGAGTGGGTGACCTGGGACCACTTTCACCAAAATGTCACCGGAGGTTATTTCATCCCGAGTAAAAAGATTTATCCAACTTTTGTCCTATCTTTAAAAACAATAAATGACCTCAAAAGTCAAAGCCAGTCGAGGATTTTTCTGCAGCATCCAAAGCCAGAATATTTATTAGACAAAAGCAGGTACATTTGTGCCCTTTGCTTTACCAAAGAGGTCACACAACCCCCATTTTTATGCCCCGGCCCTCAAAAGGGCGACTTGGATTTTCAAAGTTGTTACAAATCAATGATGACATCTTTTAAAGCTGCTATAGCAGTTCCAAAACATTTTTTCTTGAGTTATGACGAAAGCAGTGAATTTTCCATACCCGCACAAAAGCAAGTCGCAGAAAGCCCGTTTATTGAACATTTAGAAAACACTGTTGTAAATTTCCTCATGGAGTCCTTGAACACGACCACAGTTTTAGATTACAACAAACATGGGAATGATTTTCAGTGGTTGGATCATCATATTAAACTTCCGGATCAGAAAATGGATGGACATTTATGTACAAAAATCCTGGTGGAGAAAAAGACTTATAGATTCATCACAACAGATGGCGTTCAAGTGCTAGAGAATACTCTAGCAGTATATTTGACACCTTTTGAATTGCCTGTTTGGTTATGTCTGCTTTCCACCATCGGTTTGACTGCTGCTTTAACAATCATCGTTTATAAATGTACAAATTCTTCTTCAAAAAAGCCAGTATCCATCAAAAGCACCATATTTGTAAACTTGTACTGGATCTTTGAAGTTTTGATGGAGAAAGGTGTATCAGAATCACCAGGATCGGATTTTGGTGGATTTGATCCACCAAAATACTTTTTGAAGAGGTATTTTCGCTCAATTTTGACACTCTGGTTATTTATTTCCCTCATTCTTGTAAACTGCTACAAAGGGATTATAAAAGCACAGTACTCCTTAAGCATTCCCTATTACACGGATTGGAAATATCTTGACCAATTTTTGCTGAACATGTTCCCAAAGTATAATGATCCTCCAACAACGGTAGATGAACTAAATGGGTCAGAAATTGTTCCAAAGGTATTCTACAGTTGGTCTAACATAAACTGTACAGTTTTCACCGCTATGAGGGAGATTGGTTATGTATTAGACTTTGGAGTTAATGCCAGCTATGCCTTTTACATTTCACCCTTGTTCCTCGGTCTTGTTGAACATTTCTTAAGAAACAGCATGAGCTGTAATGAAAATTATCCTCATGATCGGCTTGATTCTTTTGATGTTGTCATGAACCTGTCAAAAATTCCAGGTGGTAAAAATTTGGATTCGGATTCGGATTTAGAGCCCTGCAAAAATGCTTTTCAATTTTTGAAATTTGGGAAAGCAACCCAGATTCTTTGTCCTCACGAATTAATACCCAAAATCAGTCAAAAATCAGGATTACACCGAAGAAAAACCGTGTTCATAACACCCACCAAAGATTTTCCAGCATTTTGGACCTTGTTCAAAAAAGAGATGACCAAAAATCCGGCTTTGAAATTTGCTCATAATTGGAACTCCTTTGACGATGAGACTTTTGCCGTTCCAAGAGCCTACAAAATTGCTGATGGATTTGACGTGCATCGCCCTCGACTTCTTGCAGATCGCATGCTCGCCCTCGTGGAATCAGGGATTTATGGATTTTGGTCCAAATGGGAAAAAATGACGCCACCAAGTCAACTTGGGTCAAATGACGAAGTCACCATATACCACTCAATGACAATGTCAAGTATGGCAGCAAATGTGGATGAAATCAACGAAGTGGTGCCGAATTTCAAAGAGCTGAGTTTCAAAGACTCTGATGTACACCTCACATTTTTGATTTGGGTAATCTTTGTTTTAGGCGCTAGTTTGAATTTTGTTTTTGAACTTTTTTATGCCTTTTTGGCAAACAGGGAGCGAAATTTATCAAAAACGGCGACAAGGGTTTAAAAGTTCCAAGTTTCAAGGCAAAATGAAAAATGCTGAAAAATGTAACTTTCCTGGAAACATTGCTTTTTAAATTCCCTTTTGTTTTGTATAAAAATGCAACGACGTGTAATTTTACTATTTCGTATTCGTATTTTAAATGTTAAAAGTTCTACATTAAAAACAGCTCTAATAAAAGTAAAAGCTAATTGTTTTAGTTAATTTTTCTAGCATGTAAAAATTAAAATTTGAAGGTATCTGATAAATAGGATTTCCGCTCTAACTCTTCTTCAACTTTCCATCCTTTTTCTTTGAATTTCGCGCCTTTCTCGCCTCAATCCTTGGTTTTATATAGCGAAAAAGCATGTATTTGGAGAGTCTGAACATGGCCCACCAATAAAAAATGGAGGCTACAAGAATGAAAAGCCAGACGTCCAAAAGATGTCTCTGCCACCAGTAGAGTTCCATCGCCAAAAGTGGCTTTAAAAAGTCCGTGTCCTCATTACGAATGACGTATTCAGTCCAGTAGACAGCGAGATCTAGCGGCGTTTCAGGGCGCGTCAGAAAAAGGTCCTGGAACATTAGTGCATTATCTTTATACCTGAAAAAAGAAAGAAAAGAATTTCAAAAATTAAGATACTTTTTAAACAAAAACTTTATTAATGATAGAGTGACTGGGAAATTTTAAAATTTAAAAAAAGCTAACTTTTTGTCATTGAGAATGGAATCAATGGCGCCGCTCATTTTTTCAACAGTTAGTTCTGAAAACTCGAGATGTATGCCCGTTTCCAGACTTTGGTGGACATTTTGAGCGTTGAAGGGCTGATCAAAAAATATGGGTAGAATAATCATTGGAACCGCATTTGCCACAGCTTGTTGTAAAGACATCATCCCGCCGTGTGAAATAAACCCGCGGCATTTTGGATGTGCTGTGTGTACAATGCATAATTTTTTTACAGATTCATTTTCAACTTTAAAATCCCAACTCCAAAGAGAATTTACAATTTACCCAAAAGATCCTGCTGCGGAAACCATTTTGAGACATAGACGTTTTTCGGAATGTTTTTTGGCGGTTTTGCGTCCCATTTCCATAGAAACCGAGTTTTTCTCCCTCGGATCGAGTCAAAGAAAATGTTGATAATGTCCTCTGGAAAATGACTCATTTCTATAACAAAAGAGCCAAAGCTGAAAAAAATGAAACCATTATCGCCAGCGCCATCTATGAACTCTTCCATTTTCTACAAATAGAATTTTTATATGTAAATAATCATATTTTTTTGAAGGTGGTAAAAATGTATAAAAAGCTGTTTTTTTCAAAAAAAGACTTAAGACTTGCCTTTGGTAATTTCCTAGTTTTGTTCGGACTGTGAAAGACATCACAATGAAGACCGCCAATTTGAATAACGAAGGGCGGCAAGGATCTCGGATAGTCGATGGAATAATGTTGATTGAGGAAAAAAAGTTTCACTCCCTGTTCCAACTCGTTGATAGATGGCATGTCCGGCAGTTCCAATTTTTCCCGGGCAATTACATCCACCCTCGGGAGTGTTATATAAGTCATGACAAATTTTGAAATTAGCGGATGAATTGTTAAAAATACGCGGTCAAAAAAAGTCGGGTCTTTAGAATGTACATTTGGGAGGGAAATAGTCGGAGCCCAATTCGTATCACCCGGGAAACCCCAAGTTTCCGCCTCATGATTTATAAAAGTTGTGGCAGAGTAAGCAATGACACTGGCGTTGAACTTGTAGGCGAGAGCGTAGGCAAATTTCTGAGTGATGGCGTCCATAATAACGAGGTCAAATTTAGATGATTCAACCCATGGCTTAAAATCCGGACTGCCAAAAGTCACATTGCACATTATCGGCTCATAATACGCATCAATGAAAATACTGGGTCCCAAATTTAAGTATTTTGAAAAGCGGCGGGCTTTAAAAAACCAGGATTTCACATCCGGCGCCGTCTCATTCATAAAAGTTCTGAAGGCTTCAGGGCAAAACTCTTTAAACTTTGGATTCGGTTTTGTAGGCTTCTCCGAGGAGAAAAAGGTCACGGAATGACCTCGCTCGGCTAGGGCGTGTCCGAGGGGCTCGATCATTTGACGGTGACTGTAGCCACCCACCGTGTAGAAAAGTATACTTGCATTTCTTGTTGTTAGATCTATGTAACAGGGCTGCGCAGGAGGAGGAAGAGATAAACACAACAGAATAAAAATTACAAGGAAAAATAGGCAACTTTTTTTACATTTAAATTTTTTCATTTTTTCAAACTAAAATTGTACTGTAAAAAAATAGCACTTTTGCACTAGAAAACTTGGTTTTAAAAATCACTTTAGCTTAAATTCTGTATAAATTCACAGGTAAAACTAAAGGGTATAAAATTGTGTATAATGACTAGCATTTTGGGTTGATAAATAATGCAAAATGCAAATGAAGCGGTGTTTTTTTGCTTCTCTGTGTCTTGTAACACAGAAAAACAGAGTGTGCAAGGTCGATGGATGAAAATGTCGGTAATTAAAGGAATTGTAAAACAGTAATGTGCCACAAAAACTATTCACCGTGTTTTTATTCAACTCTTTGCTTTTGTTTCTGCTTCTTTTCAGCTGTCCGATTTAATGACAGGTGAAGGCTGGTGGAATGCTCGTGTTTACGTCACTCAAAATCCTCAAAGTCTGACTCTAATCTCACGCCTCCTGCGTGTAATTTAATTTAGTGCATGTTTTATATTTATGTACATTTAGTTTTCCTGTTTTGGTGATCCGGATACAGCAATTTACAAATATTTGTATTCGTTTGGCAAAATATCATTAGATAAACTTTGCATTAGCTTTTATTTGGTCCTGCATAAAAGACCAAATCACTAAGGACAAAAAGATTGTTAAATGAACAGAATGCATATACAATAGCAAAACTGACCACATTCCATATTTCTATGACAACCTAGAAAACCCAGTTGATTTGAGCAACTTTTTGTCTGGTCTGCAGAAAAATTGGGGATGCCGAATTATAAAACATGCTCATGATACGTTAAATTGCTCATAAATGAAAACATTCGCTGCAGTCAAACGTAAAAAAGAAAAGCATACATACCGATGAGAGGAAAGCGACACGAGTAAAAAAAGTAGCTTGCACCAAGGAATGCTAAGCGCCAAAAATTCTAATTTTGCACGAATCAGCTGATCAGCTGATTTTGTGATTTGCGAATTGTGTAAATCTTTGATTCTGGAGATTCGACTTTTATTTTTGTGTATTATACCTATTCAATTCCTTTTTTGTATTTATAATTAAACTATCGTTTAATACCTTTTTACCTAATAATTTGGCCATTTCAACCTTTGTGTGTCCATCCATTTAAGAATGTTACGACTTTTTTCCTCTTGTTATCCTGGTCTCAAAAAATTCCTTACGAAAAGGAAACAATTGAACCAGGTAAAGTGTAGAGTATTCTATAATTTCATAATATTTATTATTCTCGTTATTTTCATTGTCAATATTCTGATTATTTGATGTAATCATGTTATTATTGTGTCCAGGTTCTTCGATCAAATGAGAATGAGAATCCCATCGGAAATGAAGAGGAAGTAAAAGTTGACGATGGTGGTGGAGCTGAAAAAACTGATATTGAGATTTCTGACATGGACAAATTGTCCAATGAAGTATGAATTATTTATATCAATAATTTTATCTTTATTTCATTAATTTAGTTAATACTAAAATCCTATTTAGATATATGTACTCTGTGTATCAAAATTATTAAATACTTTTGCTCACAATGAAATTATAGTTAAAAGTATTCTAATATGTTCACGCATGTTTGTTTTTTGTATAGATTTTAGCAAAGATTCTCGATTACTTGGACGAACAACAGTTAGTTAAATGTCGAATTCTGAGCTCTCAATGGAATCAAGTTTCCTGTCTCCTCCTTCAAGATAAATCAAACAAAAATCCTCATTCAAAACGCATGGTCAAGTTAAGAAATTCCTCATGTACTACAGTATCTACAAAAACTGTTGATGAATTTATTGAATGTTTCTCTCCGTCTACAGCTAAAAAAGTGTCATCTCCTCGTCCATGGCCATTTCATTTCTCTCGTTTCCAAATTTCAGGGAATATTTCGGAGAACTTGATTCAAATGAAATGGTTTTTCTCTAATTTTGGTGATAAAATGAAATCTGTCTCAATTCCAATAAACTCAGAAGATAGTGAATATTTTGAGGAATTTTTGGGAGCCGTGCTGCATTTTTTACCTAATATTGAGCATTTATCCCTAACTGGTGATTTCAACGTGTCAGAAATCACTCCTATAAATCCGATTACAAAATTCATGGCCGATTCGGATCCTAGTGTCAATCCAGAGGATACATTTCTGAAAAATCTCAAAGTCTTAGAAATTCAATCCACATCGTTTGGAGAGTTCAATGGATTTGTTATGGACCTTCTGGATAATTCACCAAATGTTGAGCAAGTTTTATCATCGGACGTGTGTCAATTTCTGAAAATTGATAAATGGCAGCACATTGCTGTTTGGCAACAATTAAATAAAGCTCATTTACTCAAAAAATTGGAGATCACATCCTGGGCTTGTAGTTATTTTTCTCCTTCTCATCTTATGAAGAATCTCCGACTTGAAACTTTAATTGGCGATTGTGATTTGCCTTTCTATTCTAGAGATGATGAAAAATCAACTAATAATTACATTTATCATGCTCTAAAATCCAGTCAAGATACTTTGTCAAGCTTAACTCTGTACAATTTGACCGTGGAAAATTTACATCTTTGCTTGAACGAGATTAAATCTCTTCCAAATGTTCGTCAATTGAAAATTCAAATTAAAACGTCGAGAGAAAATGTAAATGTCTTAGAACGGCTGAGTCAAATTTGTCCAAATGTCAAAGTGCTCAATATTGGATTCATCCGAGGTGATTTCTCACAAGTGACTCGGATCCTCTGGACTCGATTTAAAGGACTCAAATCCCTCAAACTAAATTTGGACATGACTAAAAGAGAGAATAATTTTGTTGTTCTGGATTCTACATTTTCTGGCTACTCTCAAAAATCTATTCAAAAAATTCAAACAAAACTAGACCGAGGAATTTCTCTGGAGAAGGCGAGACGAGGAGAACAAAGGAATCCATCAATCTCAAACTTGAAAGGTAATTTTGTATCCATTTTCATTTTTTATTAGTGTCTGATATCCAAATGAATATCCAATTAATTTCTATAGTTTTCGATTATCAGTTTATAATTTTTGTTTGGTTTGTGTTCTGTTTCTGTGTGAAAAGATTTAAGTCGTCTGGAGCTCCAGTTTGACATGGGACGAAAAAGTTATGCAATGGAAAAAATGCAGAATCAAATCGAGAATTCCATTTTTATGAAAATTTTACCTCAGCACATCCGAGAAAACCCAAAATCAGTTGTCTATAGTTATTTAAAATCAGTTTATGATTGACTTTATTATTTACTTTTGAATGTATAAATATTTATTTGTATATTTGTCAAAGCTTTATTTTCTTCAGGATGACCAAAAGACAAATAAATCTTTTCTATAGTTTTATGTTCATTTAGCGCTATATTATTTTGGTAGCTGATACAAAGTACATTTCGACGGTCTATAAATGAAATCTCGTATCTGTGATTTATAATGCATTACACATACGAGATTTCATTTATAGACCGTCGATTTAAAACATCAAATTATTCATACTGAAATTGTTGCAGTAGAAAATGCATTTTGAGCTCATCCGGAATTTCCATGTTTGCATTTATAATTTGTGCCTTTTCATTTTTGCTTAAGGGCTTGTGTTTTGTACTTTGAACGTGTCAACATCCTTTTTTTGTAACGGCTTCATTTTATTTATAGTTAATCCTTTTTTGTTATCGCCTTTCTAAAATCTTAATTTTAAACAGACACATTCACTCTTTTAAATTTAGTCAACATCCAACAAACACGAGAAAAAACAGTAAAATTCAAAGGGCGTCAACTAATCTCCATCAAATTTTTGTCTATTTCAATTTCTGGGATTGTGAAACACAATTAAAATAATGCACAAAATTCAGTTCCTGCTGCTGTTAATTTCATCGGTTTGCGCAGGTTAAAATTGCATTTTTCAAAAAGTAGTCTGACAAAATGAGTTCAAAAAACAGTAATAATAATATTAATTTTATAATTTCAGCAGAATCTGGGCTCCATAAAAATTTGACGGACTTGAAAACAAATGATGACCCTCTTTTTGTTGTGACTGATGGCATCAACCGATTTTCTGGAGATTTTTACTCTGCTGTTGCGATGAACAACGTGAATTTGATTTATTCTCCATTCAGCATGAGCGCGGCTTTTGCCATGCTCAAAATCGGCACAAAAGGTGAAACGAGTCGAGAACTCCAAAAGGCTTTTCAATACCCAAATCCAGACCCAAAAGACGCCATTCTCTCACGAGGATTCAAACAGATTTTCCAAAGTCTGGACGCACTCAAATCCTCGCCAAATTTCACCATCACCTCGGCAAATCGAGTTTATGTCGATGACCAATTTGCAATTAGTCAGAGTTATGAAAACGCCATTCGAGAGTATTTTGGCGGGACAAATGGCGGGATTGTAAAAATGGATTTGAACAAACCCTCCGCTGCTTCTGAGATCAACGCCTGGGTCGAGTTCATCACAAGAAATAAAATCCAAAATCTCATTTCACCGCAAGATTTGGCAAATAATCCGAAATTGGTGTTGATCAACGCCATCTATTTTCTGGGGCGGTGGGAAAGTGAGTTCAAAAAAGAAGAGACGAACAAACAAGATTTCTTTTTGGGTGACTCACCGAATGACAAAATTCAAGTTGACATGATGCATCAAGAAATCTTTGTGGAAATTGCGGATTTACATGAATTCAACGCTCAAGTTCTGGCGCTCCCGTACAAAGTAAAACAAATCAAAGTCAATTTCATATTTTTCAACAGTCATAAAATTATTAAGTTATTGAAATTTTGACATCATTTTTGTATTTTCTAAAAATCAGGGCGGGAGATTCGTCTTGTTGATTTCCCTCCCAAAAACTCGGAATGGACTCTCAACTTTAAAAGTGCAAAATTTGCCGAGTCCATCTCAAATTTTCCAGGACATGAACAAAGAACGAGTTCGTTTGTCCCTGCCAAAATTCAAAATTGAGAGCAGTCTCGACCTCACACAAAGTTTACCACGGGTAAGAAAATAAACGTGTAAAAATCAATGGAAATTGATGCGAGTAAAAATTAAATTTCTATTGTTCTTTCTTTCAGCTCGGAGTTCACAAAATTTTTGAAGATGGAGATTTAAGCGGTTTGTCTGCAAACGGCAACGCCGGACTTCGTGTTTCCAAGGCGATTCAAAAAGCGGTGATCATTGTGGATGAAAAAGGAACGGAAGCCGCCGCGGCCACTGCGATTATTATTGTTGAAAACTCGAGTATCCCTCATGATCCACCACGAGAATTGAGAGTAGATCATCCATTTTATTACCAACTCGTGGACAAACAGCTCAATTTGGTCCTTTTTTCCGGGGCCGTTTGGCGTCCTCAATGAACAAGGAAAATGCATAATACAAAAATGTCTTGACTCGTGACATTTTGAAAATGTTACATGCTGTTGCATGCGTGTTCCCTCATGTTTCTTTCTTTGTACTTGGTCGAGTCTTTAATTTTCAATTTTAAATTCATGTGGAATAAAAATCAATCCTAGTAAAAACTGCGTAAATTTAAAAATCGTTTTTGCATCAACTGTCAACTGGGTCATTTTCCCTGTATTTCATGTGACATCATTTTGTATTTGTCATGAAAGCTTGAGCATCTAGAATTCCATTCAGACTTGAGACAAACGGCCAATTTGTTTTACCTTTTGCACATATTTGCTCTCTTTCCGATTAGACTGATCCAGAAAAGGTCACCATGCAAAATGCTGTACATTTTCCCCAAACCACAAAGACAAATAAAACTGATAATAAATCATCATGAGGCTCGAATTTTTATGGGCAAATGGAAAAATAATAAAATTCATGTTTGTGATAAAATCTACATCATACAGCTTAAAATGAGACTTTATCCAGTTAAAACTCATTCTGAATAAAATAACCACATGAAAAATGAAAAATGACACAAGACATTTGAACAAACGAAACGAAATGAAAATGATATTGACATGAAATTTCTAGCGTTAACAAACTTTAAATTTTCATAACCGCTCATAAATCATAAAACAGGCAAGTAAATGAATGGAGGAATTTCTCTGTAATAAAAATTAAGTGTTCCTAATTCCTGCCTGAAAACCCTACATTTTAAAATGACTGAGACAATGACAGCCAAAAGAGACAGCTGCAGCTGTGACAAAAGCCAGAACAAAAACAGCTCAGTTTTTCCCGCCACGTCACAACAACAACAACAGCAGCATCAAAATCAACAGCTGCATCCACACAAAAATGAAAATGAACTCCAACTTCAACTCCAGTTCCAAAAGCGGGAAAAATCCAGATCATTCACAATTTTTTCCTTGTGTGCCCTCTGGCTTGCCGTTTCTTCCTGCAACAGCATCGTTGGAAAAATTCTCCTCAAAGAATTCCCCTTTCCCGTTTCAGTCACATTCGCCAAACTCTGTTCAATCGCGTGTTATTCAATCCCGCTATTGCATTTTATCCGGAGACCCAGAATTGGATCTGGAGCCGAAGAAAATTCCGGTCGGAATTTAGAACGCAGCATAAATTTAGCCAGTTTTCGGCTTCGGGCCTTCGGTTTCCATGGCAACCAAAATCGAAACCAAAACCGAATATTTATGACAGTGGTGTTAATTTCCCTCGGGCAAGTTTTGGTCTCAGTCACAAGTCATGTCTCCATTTCAAAGGTGGCCGTTTCCTATTGTCAAACGGGTATGTCAAATTTCCATATTTGTTTAAAAATTTGGTAAAATTTACAAAATTTTGATAATGATTTTGAAAACTGTATTTTTTAAAATTCATAGTAAAGGGTTTGATGCCCCTTTTTACGGTATTTCTGGAGCGTCTAATTTTCAACGAGAGACATTTGCCTTTAGTCTACCTGAGCCTGGTTCCAATTGTTGTCGGGGTGTCCGTTGCCACGGCAACGGAATTGGAGTTTGACACCACCGGACTTTTGATGGCCCTCGTTGCCACCGCTAGTCAAAGCACAGTCAACATCTACAGCAAAAAGGTGATGAAGGAAACCAAGGCGCACAGTTTAGAACTCCTCGCTTTTTTAGGCCGCTATTCAACCCTTTTGTTTTTCCCGGTTTGGATCCTCCTGGATTTTTCAAAATTTTGGAACTGGACCTCAAATTTGGAGTGGAATTTTGATCATGTAATTTTTCAAAATTCTCATTTGTTTTTAAAATTTACTCTTATTATTAAAAGTTGAGCTTTAGAGCCTTTTTGGATTTTTTTGTGCAAAAAAGGAACCAAGGATAACTGCAGAAACTGATTCTGACTGGTTTTTGTCGGGATCTGTTTCAAGGATATCTCTACTCTTGTGGCTGGACGGAGTTTTAAATTTCCTTCAAAATGTCCTCGTTTATGCCGTCCTCAGCCTCGTGACCCCGTTGACCCATTCCATTGTGGGCACTTCAAAACGAATCACAGTGATTGCCGTGAGCATAGTCATCCTTGGCAATCCCGTCACTCCTGTAAATATCTTCGGTATGGCTCTAGCCATCCTTGGCATCCTCATCTACACTCAAGCAAAGCAGTCTCAAAAACCTGGGGGAAAAGCAGACTCTTTTAAAAAGTCATCTTCGGATTTGAAAAGGGTCAAACCAAAATAAAAACCATCACTCAAGTTTCCAAACTTTTCTATAGGAACTTTTCATTTCTAGTTTAAATTATTTTCATAAAATTTTGACATTCCGCCTTAATAAAATCCTAGAAATAAAAAATCATCATCATTTTTCCGTGTCAAAGTTTCACATGTACTTTTTGTACAATGTACATAAATATTTACTTGTAAAAGAAAACGCACCACATCCGTTTTTTTGCATAACGGTCCAAAGGAAAAAAATACACATTGACACACAATTAAAAATATAGCAGTTGCATTTATTTGCATTTGCAGTTATTCATTAGTCATCATCATTGTGTACAGAATAATTACTGGAAGTTTAGCATGTAAAATGTAGCCTGCAGATTGTAGCCTGTATGACGTAAAATGCATTTACGAGTAAACGAGGTTGAACAGGTTTTGAACAATGCCTAGGAAAAAATAGAGAGAATTTAGACTCAACTTTTGTAGTACTACGAATTATGAATGAAAGAATGCAAAATGTACATATGAAAATGTGTACATTTGTTGAATGGCCTGTTCAAGATTTCAAGAATACCAAGAAAAGATAAAACAAAAGTATGTCCATCTCATGTAAAATTGCAACCAGGATCAAACTCAAAATCACTAGCTTTACACATGCAAAAAGTGGCCAGTGCACAAATGTACAATGTACAATATACTTTAATAGATAATTCTGAGATTTGAGACATGGCAGAAGGCAGAATTCTCAGAACTGGCAAATTTTCCACAGGCACAGTCCAGAGTGGAATCAAAAATCAAGAGAATCAAGTGGAGTGGCTTGGAGTTGAGTTGAACTTGATGACCTTGTCTTTGTATCTTTTTCCTTCTCATCTCAACTCTCCTCTCTTCTCGTCTCTGCTCTTTTTCTCTGTGTATTCATTTACTGGGATTGAATATACATTTTTTCCTCTTGTATACATGATATTATATAATGTATAATGCTATGTGTTTTGCATAAGGCTGGACTGGACTGGACGGGGTGTGCATAAAATTCTCATTTAAAAAATACATGCATTTAATTCTACAAACTACACACTACAAACTACACACAAGTTGAACCACACACAAGACACAACAGAAAATAATGTGCGAATAAAAATGGACTAGAGAGAGAGACGACGAGAGAGAAAGAGAGAGAGAGTCGAAGCTACAGCTAAAATAATATTCAACTTGTCTCTTTCTCATATCACTCTTTCGTGGTTTGGTTTGGCGTTGATTTTGACTCTGGTTTTGTTTTGGCTCTGGCCATAGTTTTAAATATTATACAACATAATTTAAACTGCGATTGAAGACGTCACTACTAAACTAAGCTAAGCTAAATTGAACGACACTAGATTCTCAACACTATTTACAATTTGCACGCGGGATACGAATGGACTTGACTCAACTCGTCCATTCTCATAGAAAATTCACTTTGAATTTGTACATCCTATTTTGCCTCTTCCTTGTGTAATAAATAAATAATAATAGTAATAAAAGTTAGACCGTTAAGGTTTTGGTGCCAGCTTAAATTTAAAAAAGTGGGGGAATTTTAAATAAACAAGTAAGGACAAAATACAAAATACACATTCAATATTCAAATTCAACGGCTTTAAAAAAGAAAAGAATATTTTTTCCATGAGTAGGAAATTTTATTTGAGAAAAATAAAGAAATATATTTTTATGTGTGTATTTTAGGAATAGAAATTGAAAATGGCGGACCAGACGATGGACATTTTGTTTGAATTAATCACGATAGGCCTTAC
>JAQGBI010000343.1:0-18049 GCA_034698325.1 Sminthurinus elegans | reverse complement strand
ATAATAATATATAAGATTTAATTTGTATCTATAATAATATATAGAGGTTAATAAAATTAAGCCGCCTCCAATTCCTTCAAATGAGAAGAACAATATAATAATATATATAGTTGCTATTTTTTAGTATTATCATTTGTAAATAAAATGCTTGAAATTTTCATGCATTACAATATAATTGATTTCAAAGAAGTAATGGAAATTATAATAATTAATTATTATTATTCATATACGTAAGCAGTCTAGTATAGGCGTGGGGATAAGAGAGGGGGAAAAAGAAGAATAATTGAGAATGTCCAACTAATATTATTGTATTATATCATTCTTTTCTTACAAGTTATATAATAATATATAATAATATTAAATATATAATATAATATAATGGTAGTTTGGTAGGGTTTTGTTATACAAAAAAAAAACCAATATGAAACAGAATATAACAAGACGAAAAAAAATTTTTTTTTTATATATATAATGGTAAGAAGTAGAAGAACCTTTTCTATCTATATGTAATGATAATGATATATTAATGATGAACAACAATAAGAAGAACTGTGTATTTCACTATATCACTCTTTTGTTGTACAGCTATAGAAAAGTTTTACAAGTTCTTTGTTGTTTATATAGCATGTTTATATAATAATGAATAATAATAGTAATAATATAGTAAAATGTACTATGTATATAATAAATAGTAAATATTTTGGATGTTATAATATTATTTTCTTTAACCATTCTTTTAAACTTTCATTCGTTTACTAGGATTGTTACTATTTGCATGGTTTGGAGATGCAGATCGTCTGTCCTTGCTACTACTGTCACTCATTTGCTCTTCTGCAGACTCAATATCCTCAAGATCGTCTTCATCACTTTGAACTGGTCTTTTTCTATTTTCATTATTATTATGAACTCCATTACTATTTCCATGACCATTGCTATTGTCCACAAAGGACTGACTTGAGTGTATAGTTGTACTGTAGTTCTTGTTGTTCTCATTGTTGCTGTTGTTAGAATTACTACTACTACTATTATTATTAGTACTAAGTTTGTTACTATTTTTACACCCCACATTACTCATGTTCAGAGCTTCTGTTATAATTCTTTCCATAGTGAACACTTGGTAATGCTCAGAAATTGAACGTGCTCCACTATTATTACTATTTCCATTACTGGTAGTATTATTTGTATTATTACTAGTGCTATTCGTAATACTACTACTACTATTATTATTATTATTATTAATATTATGACTATTTGCGGTGGTAGTAGCAGTTGCACTTACTGATACTTGATTGCTATTATTATTAGTGGTAGTAGTTGAGATGTTATGGCT
This sequence comes from Sminthurinus elegans, assembly GCA_034698325.1. Classification (NCBI taxonomy): domain Eukaryota; kingdom Metazoa; phylum Arthropoda; class Collembola; order Symphypleona; family Katiannidae; genus Sminthurinus; species Sminthurinus elegans. Next base: position 16,719 of record JAQGBI010000343.1, on the reverse strand, counting down.
ACTATTCTTATTATTTGTGCTGTTTTGTGTTGGTGATCCACTTCTATCCACGCTGTTACTATTATGATGATTATTATTAATATTATTATTTGATGTTGACGTCGGAGATGAAGATGATGAGCGATTCGTTGAAGAAGCTCCATTGTCAACTGTATTTGAAGAAGTTGTCTTAATTGGTAAATAAAATCCAGCTGTAGGTGCTTGTCCTCCTTGATTTCTATATAAATTGAATACATATAAAATATTATAATTTATTAATACATTATTCATTTTGTTAATACAGTTTACAGTTATCCAAATATTCTCAAATATATTCTTCGCTTTTTTTTTTATGAAATTTTACAATTTTGTATGAAATATTCATGTATATAATATTATATTATACAAAAGTAAAAGTAAAAAAATATTATTATCCATGTTAAAGATTACTTACGCAAAATTTGGTGTCCGTACAATAATGGTTTGACCTTGAGGAGTCGACGCCACTTCTTCATCTTGTCGTAAGAGAACGATAGTGCCTGCACCACCATTATTATTATGTAGAAGAACAGATTTTGTCGGTAATTCTGTTCCATTGAGACTACTGTGTAAAGATCCATTATTTGATGAAGCACTGCCACTGTTATTATAATGAGAAGGAAGAAGATGATGTCCCATAGATATCACTGTTCCGGGTTTAGACATTATCACTGTACTGACTGCTCCTACAAATAAATTGATATTTAGTAAACAGGTTAGAAATACTTAATATATATATATATACATAAATTCTTACTCAAAAAAATATACACAAAAATATTTTATATACCATGCTTGGGAGATCCTGGAGCTGACTGACTAACTTTGCTATGACCATTCTGATTAATACGATGGTGGGCATGATGTGATAAAGCTGAATTATTACTAGATGAACCCATTTCATCATCAGGCACATAAATAGATGAAGGTCCAGGTGATCCTTCTCTAGATAAACTATCGGGTGTAGCTAAACCTGGTGAACTGTAAAAATACAAAATCCTTCTATTAGTATCAAAATATAAATATAAAAAAAGTTTAAAATGTGTAGTTAGTTGAAAGTAAAAGATTTAACTTTACAACTTCAACGTTTATATTTGTACTTACTCAAGGTTTCTTCCTGCACCACCACCTAAATGAGTAGGAGAAGCTGGTGCACTCCTAAAGAAAGAAAGAAAAAAAATTTAATTTTATTTAGAAAAAAATGTACTGTAGTTTTGAATTTTATACAAAAAAATTGTTTTTCATAAAAAATATTTTTATTTATTACATTTATTAAACTATATGTAGCTATAATATTATACCTTGTTGACAATGCAAAAGGTGCTCTGAAACAAGCAACACCTCGTTGACGTCGACGTCTAAAAGCCTGGTCTATTAATTTAGCTTCTGATTGTGGATCAATTCTCCAAAATGATCCTTTTCCAGGTTCTTCTTGTGATCGAGGCACTTTTATAAAGTAACGATTGAGGGACAAGTTATGCCTAATTGAATTCTAAAAATAGACAAAATAAAAATAATTATTTAGTACATTCCATAATACATTATGCAATTATTGTTAATGTATATAATATATAATATACTGTATGGTAGAAAAAAAAGCCTCCATGAGAAAATTTTCTTCTTTTTCCATCCAAGACCCATGAACTTCATGATAATATATTACATATTACACATGTAGGCATATACTTCAGTAATCACTACTTCTATTTTGTATCTGTGTATATGTATAATCTGACTAATATGAAAATCAGTAATCAGTTGATGTTATCAGAATATGTCTGGAGTTTTTTTTTTTTTTTTTTCTAAAGAAAATCCTTTTTTTCATTTCTTATCAGTTCTTTTTGTAACAACATAAAATCGTCATTATTTGTTTATGAACCGGCAAATTATTCTTGACTGTAAAATGTAGTATAAAATACAATGTTATCATAATATTCTTATCTTTCATATCCTTTTACTTTCAATCATACCCTTTGGATATTTTCAAATAAGACATAGATAAGGAGACAGAAAATATGCGACTACTTCTAGACACATATTATTATATTGGATACAAAAAAAAAGGTCGTTCAATACTTCTTTTTTAAGACCCTACTACATATAATTTCAAATATTATAAAAACCTTTTCGACTATGAAGTTATTGCTATATTTTTACTATGGTTTACTTATTTCTATTATACATATGCAACCACGTCTACCTTATAATACACTACAGGTTTATAATACTTTTCTTGTACATGTCTCACGTTCTTTGGCATAACAATAAAATAAATGTCCTACATATTATACAATAAACTACTTATTTCATAAAAAAATTTGTTTAAAAACATTATAATGAATACTTACTTGCCATCCTTTATCAGCTGTTCGATAATATGGATAATTTTTCGTTATATAAGAATAAATTCCAGATAGAGTAAGTTGGTGATCCGGTGTTGAAGCAATAGCTTGAACAATTAATTGTGCATAAGAAAATGGTGGTTTGCCATCATCCTGGTTAACAATTAATTGAATTAATAACATTAGTACCATCATTTATATACATACTTTTTGTAAAAAAAACGCGATAAACATCAAATTATTATTATTTTCATCGTCGTGACCATCAAAAGGAATCAAAAACAAAAATTAAATAAATAACCGTCATTTTTTTTTTGTACGTGAATATATATATATTGTTCTAACTTTGAAAAAATAAATAAATAAATAAAACTAGCAAAGTGGTTAAAAGGAAAATAAAATTGAAAAACAAAAATCAGCCCATATATTTTGCGTTTTTGTAATATTAAGAGGCAACTAACTTTCAGTGGACTGCCAGGACCAAAATTTTGAGATGTGCCCACATTGTTACATTTACTAAAAGCGGTGGAAAAGGAAGGAGGAGGATTCTTCATGGTATTGCTATTATTATTGTTATTTTTATGATGATTTCTATTACTAATATTAGAATGATTATCTAAATTTCCATTTCCATTTCCATTTGGATAATTAAGAGTAAGCGTTGAAGAATTAGAAGATGAAGAGGAATTAGAGGATGAATGAGGATGGTTAAACGAGGAATAAGGAGAAGAATTCGGAGGGGAATTAGGAGATAGGAAACCGCCATGTACCACTCCACCGTTACTACTGCGAGGCACCATTAAATACGATGAGCCCACCTGCATACAACATACAAACATACCAAACAAGAAGACGTCAACTTGATCACAACAACATACAAAAAAAAAAACAAGCAAATTTTACAGTGTCAAAAGCAAGCATAATTTTATTATACTTTTACATTTTACTAGAATTTACTACTCCTTTAATAAATATATATAAATTTTATTGGAATTTTTTTTTATACATACACCAAGAAAAGGAGATTTTCATAATCAAAACTATTTCAAAAATAAATTACCAATCACCATAATATTATACATTTACACCTTTTGTACATAGCATATATATTTAAGCTGTGTAAAGCATGATATTTCACAAGCTCAAACTTTCTATCTTTTGAATTCAATTTTGCAAATATATAAAATATAAAAACCAATTATTATTATAAAGAAAACAAAAAGTCATTCAAAGCAAAATAAAAATTGTAAACTGTGCTATATCATATTTATCAAGGGATTATTATTTGAAAATATGTTTTACTACATTGTTATTACTATTTCTACAAATACTCTACCAAATTTACATCTGTTTTGTGATAAAATACTTTTCTAAATCACATTACATTCAAAATTTATCAAAATTACTGATAATGTGCAAGATAGAAAATTTTAAAAAAATTGCAAACTAAAAACGTTAAAAATATTTCTCTATAAGTATATTGAATTTTGATTATAATAATTATGACGTTTCAATCACCACACATAGGTCAAAATATATTATATATATACAAATATATTTGTACAAAAAGGAGGAGGAGATGACGGTCATATTATTTTTTATTTTTTAAATAACAATTATTTTTGTAAATGTAATTTACAAAGTAAAACTTGTGTATCTCATAAAATATGGTCAGTAACTTTATTTAAAAAAACTCGTATACAGAGATTCAAAAAAAAAACAAAAAAAAAAACGTAAAATAAAATCAACTTACGTCATGTTTATCTTGGTGCATAACATGTGACCTAGAAACCACAGCTTGATAAACCATATGTAAATCTGCACCGATATTTCGTCTAGACGAGCCACTTCCTGGACTAGCTGGACATGAGTTTGGAACACTATATAATAACAAAAAAAAACGAAATCAAATTAGGTAACAATCATATTTTTGTGGTAATTACATTTTAGAAAAGAATTTACAAGAATATGATTATAATGATTATTAATAAAAAAATTTCATTATGTATAAAATATTCTATATTATTATATACCTAATTGTTCCAGTTGGTGAAGGAAATGGGCTGTAATTAGATGACTCCATTGTATCAGGTATATTAATTTTAAGTGGAGCAATTGACTGATGTAAATGATGATTTTTACTACTTGGACTTGAAGATGGAACAGTTGACGTAGAAGAAGTGATTAGATGCATTGGCACTGGCCGATTTGATAATGTGACAGTATTGTTATTTGAACCGCCTCCACGTTCATTGACTAAATTATAATTACTATTACTGTTTCTTGAACCGGATGAACAATTAAGTGGTGATTCTCCATGATGGTGATGATCACTATTTGGACTTCCATGATTTGAGTCTCCCCTTTCTCTAAAAGGTTCAACTTTTAAATAATCTTGTTGTTTATTACTATGACTTGGTGGTGTTGTAGGTAGACTTCTAGTTGAAGAATTAACAGGATTTGAAGGGAATAAAAATGGTGCAAATTTAGTATTTGATTGAACGTTATGATGATTATTATGATGATGATGGTGACTATTATTATTAGAATTATTATTATTATGATGTCCATTTTGATAATATTCTGTTGCTGATGCAGAACTACCATCCGCGGAATCATCTTCACCACTATCTGGTTGAACTAATGATTCAAAAATAATTCGAAAATTGGTTGAAGGAAAACGAAATGCACATTTTCTTGGCAGTGGAGCTGGGAAGGGTCCCCTTCTTTGGAAAATTCCATCAACAAAAACACCATTTTTCCCTAAACATGACATGTAGAAATGTGGTTCTTCATATCTAATTTCTATGTGACGACGAGAGACAAATGAAGAATTCCCCATATTTACATCAACTGTTCCTGAAGAAGAATTTCTTCCAATTGTGACTTTTTTCGTTCTGATGAGATGTTCAAAATCCCTTGTTTCTAGACGAGCAATTGGTTGTTTTGTCATCATATCTGATGTCCAACTGGCTCGACGGGGGGAAGCAGGGGATGACTTGAGAGCTAGAAGAGCCAAAGCGTCATTCTCAACGCTGCTCATTGTTCCAATTGATGATAAAGACATCTGTAACAAACAAATAAATACAAAAATTATTATTATTTATTAGTTTTACTATTTAATATTCATTCATAAAATTTTAACAAACTAAGCATATTATTAGACATCAATATAATATAATACAAATTTTTAAGCTTGTTCTTTTTTTGTCCATATTGAGAGTCTTTGAACGTTTTCAAACTATAATTATTGTTCTCTACAACATATATATATACTTCAAGGATAATATGATATCTATGTTTTTTTTTTATCCAACGATACAAAGTACGAAAGAGCCGAGACGTAAATATATTAGAAACTACTTCGATGCGTCGTAATTATTTCTCTGCGTACTATAACTTTAAAATATTACACATTCAATTTTCCACGAATATTTTCCATTCATAATCCATATTATAGTATTTATAAAAGTATTTCTTCATCAGACGTTTTGTATGTATTATATGTACATCAATTTAAATGTTTTCATTGTTTTCTACTCTTGTAATCAAAATCACGACTTAATTCAATGAACCACATGTACATAATATATTATGTTATATTACTTAATTTTTTATAGTTGGCAAGGACGAAATTTTTAAATTTAAAATAAACCCAAACAAAATAATCGGCAATGCATGCATACATTGCCGATTATTTTGTATATTATATATAATGTACCTAAACATACTTTGAATTTTTGAGATAAATCACTCGAAACAAAAATTCTTAAAAAATACTTTAATTATTCAAAAAATTTAAATAAAACATAACAATATAATATACAAACTTTCACATTCTGATAATAATTTTTTGCAATATATACCATATATGATTTATCAGTTTTACTGGTAACACTGTTGAAATCAAAGTATGGATTTTTTTCCCCAAATAACTAGTATCTAGTATTAAAAGCTTTAACATGACATTCAATTGTAAATCGATTGGATTTTAACCCTGAAATAATTGTATTATACATTTATTGTAGCATATATATATATACATGTATAATTCCAGTAAACTGTTGGGTTATCATAATAATAATTCCTTCTCTTCTTTCTTAGATTTCATTTTAGTTTACTTTTAGATTCTAAAATTAATCATATCAACTAGGATGTACAACTACATCATTACGAAAAGTAATACTATACCACTTAAAATAGTTTTCAATATCCAATAAGTTCTCAAGAAACGTGATATAATTTTTTCAACTTATTAGTTTAAGATTTCGACACATTCATGTGCTTCATATATACACAACGTTTTTTCAAAGTACTTTGATATTATAGTTAATTCCAAAGTACACACTTTTCCTATACAATATTTTACAAAAAAAAAATACACACACTCACTCACTCACTCACTCTGATATGATATAATAATGTATATATTAAAATTTCGTTGTGTAAATATTTCTTTTCAACATGATAAAAAAAGTTATACTTAGTTTTATTTATATACTATATATTTAAAATGTCTAAAGTTTCCTTCACATGTCCTTTGATACACACACATTTTTAGATAAATTATCAACTACTTATGTACTATGTATTTGTCTCTTTTTTTCTTCTTTCGTCCAAAATCCAAAAGTACTGTATTTTATTACTCTTATTATACATGTTAAAAAACTTAAAACTCTTTATCATTTTTTGTTATTTATACTTGAGGGAAATTCCTGGATAATTCCTGTTCTGGATGCTTTATGTCCATGTCCATGAATAAATATTGTTATAATATAAATTTTTTTTAATGATTATGTATTAAAAATAAACTATAACATTATAATATTCTATTATCTTCTTTTGTAAAAGATACACATCATATTATATATAGTAGGTATGTATATATATATATTATAGGAGAAGATAACTTTATTTAGTTTAATATTTGAAAACTTTTCCGTGTGTATTATTATTTATTTTTATTCATTGATTTATAAAACTATATTTGATATTATAACAGTTATATTATTATGTATTTGTTTTATTATAAATTAATATTCGCATGTCCTCCCATATTATATTAAGTATTATGTTTGTTTTTTTTTTCAGTAAAAACGTGTACGTCACCAATTCATAGATACTATAGTTTTTCCTATATTATTATAATAAAAATCTTGTGATTAGAAAAATCTCAAGAAAAATAATACATCATCGTGTTTTTTTTTTACTTGACTTGTATACTTCTTTCTATACTTTTACACATATTACATATTCCCTTGATATAATATATTTTCAAAGTATGAAATGTAATAATATTATTAATAATAATAATAATCTAATGTTTATATTTTTAGTAACAGCACTCACCACACTCCCATTTACTGAATAAAATCTGAATTTGGCCGACGATTTGTCTATTGCAGTTACCTAATTACCATGAGACAGAATAATATGATGTGTTTGTGTATTATTATTACAAGAGTGTGTTTTGTGTGTACACTTGGTAACAGAGATCACCTGAGCCGGCCATGAGAAAGAGCCGATTGGAAAAATCACGCATGAGGCAGCACACACAAATACACACACATATATACACAAGCAAAATGATTATTCAACCCAACAGGCAACAGAGCAGACAAATACTTGTACACATACACACACACACATCACTCTAGAATATAATATTATTATGTAGAATGTAGTAGTAGTAGTATTAAAGCACTCGACTCTAGAATCTAGAATCTAGTTTGTTTTAGTTAGTTAGTTATTACATTATATGTACATATAGGAATAATTCAAAAGCACATCAAATACTCTGTCTTGTGTGTATCTATTCTGTATATTATACACTTTATAATATTCTGGCTAGATATTCTAGAGTTCCATGATATATAATGTATCTTTACTTTGGGTATGAAATAGCTAGAGAGAGAGAGAGAGAGACAGCGCAGAATTTATAATAGTAGAAGATAGTAGTATAATAATATAATATAGGGAGAATAGACACATGTATAAAGTATATATATAATATAAAGAATCTGAACATGATTTTATACATATCATAACAATACGTATATTATACATACAAAAAAAAACAACACATATTTGATCCATCTAATATCCAGTCTATGTTCTAACCTTTTTTTTATATATATATTATAAAAGTTCTGGAATATATACATACATGTATGAAATCATAATAGTGTACAACATACATGTAAACATTCATAGAACGAGAAAGAGAAGAAGCAGAAGAGATACAAGAGGAACAAAATACAACGAGAGAGAGAGAGAGAGAGAGAGAGAGAAGGCATGGCATAAAGGACAAAATGTAAACAAGTCTCTCTCTTCTCTACTGTAGAAAAGCAACATCACGAACACAACACACATCCAGCATCCAGTCATTTCATTTTCTTCTCCTGCTTATATATTGCTTCTAATACAACAACAACAACTACCACTACTACTACTAATATTACTATTACTTGTTCTTTACAAACATTACTATCATTATATATACAACACTGAAACCCCCTAGTACCAACTACACTGTCGGATTTTATATTATTATTATATAACTATACACACACACACATACACACACATATATACATAAAAGACATCTTATTACATTCTATTACTTACATAGTTGAATATTATGTAGTAAAACCCTACCTTAACTAAACTCTCTCACTCATTTTGCTTGCTTGCTTGGTCTTTCTCTCTCTCTACTTCTTCTTCTCTCTTCTCTGATTCTCTTGACTCATGTCTGAGTCTATTTAAAACATAATATATTATTAGGTACATTATACACAAACACATACACACACAGCGTGTGTATTTGTGTAAGATAGAGTGAGATAGATACACACACATTATAAAAACATACATCTTCACTCTGTACGTCTCTTTCTTTCTCTCTCTCTCTCTCTCTCTCTCTTTCTCTGGTAAATAACCAAAATGAGCCTACAGACTACATACATTATACATTTATAGGTATACTTTATACGTTGTGTATACATTGAACAGCACAAAAGCGTGTGTTTGTACAGTAAAAAGAGGAACTACAGCAGAAGCAACCTTTCCTCTCTTTCGCCAAAGACTTTCGTCAAAACAAACCCGAAAAACAAGCTGAATATAATCGATTTTGGAAATCTACATCCATCCATCTATATATAAAACATGAAAACTGTATCAAATGTTTTGTATTATTTTTTTTCTGCAATATTCTACTTTGTCGTCATCTTTTTTCTTTTTCTTCTCGTTTTTTTTTTTTTGTTTTATTATTTCTTTCACTGTGTTAGTTTTTTTTTCATCCTGATCTAAAACTATACATATCTATGTCCACCCTAAACTCCTAAACAACTTTAATACTTTTTTTATTATTTTATTTTTTTGCACATCATAGAGATGACTGTATATTGTACATACTCACATGGTAAAGAATAGAGGAGGAAGGGAAAATATAATAAATAATAATAATATTCAGATGTATACCATTCACACGTGTGGTAAAATGTCTAATATCTAAATTATTACGTGTGTATGCATCATGTTTGTCTAGTAAAATTAAAATTACCCTCGTCTGATTTTCTTGATACATGCCTCTAATATTAGATACACTGCTAAATATCTCTACACTTTTCCACACTTCATGATATTATTATTATTATATATATTATGTATATATACGTATACTGTCTGCAGTCCACCAGTATACCTATTCCAGAACCATGTTTTAGTATTGCTACAAACATCATTACTATTTCAGACTATTCCTGATAACATGCGTATACATATTATATTACAGTTTGTTTTTTCTCTACCACACTTACTCTCTCTCTCTCTCTCTCTCACACACACACATACATACATACATACATCCACACAAATACTCATACAGAATTTAATAATAGTAAAGGATTATTTTTAAGGTTATGGCTCTACAGTCAAAAGTTTCTTTTGTATACATATATGCGTATGGGAGTCTGTGTATTTTTTTTTTAGTACAAAAGTTAAACTAAGCATGCATTCACCACAACAATAATAATACTGCACGTTTTTGATCCTTACATGTATGTATGTATGTATGTACCTAGACTTATTACTCGGAACAGGGAACAACAACATGTTACATTTTAACATGTAGTAATCCTTTACAGGTTTTTACAATTTGACCTTCAAAGAATTTTTGTATACATTTTGTATTTTTGTACCTTACTCTCTTTCTTTTTTCCTCTTACAGAGAGTGAATTCAAACGAAAGAGAGAGACAGCATAATATATTATAATGATGACTATTATATAAAAGTCCATAGACATACACAATACATTTTACATGTATACTAAATGCACACAACATGATACATAATATACTTTCTTTCTGACTTTTTTTTTGCACCAGTCTTGTTTGCTGTTTGCTAGCTATTTACTTTGTTTACTCATTCACTCACTCACACTATCATCAATACATTACTATATTATAATACAGTCTCTCACACACACGCTCTCTGTCTTTCCCTTATCTTGTATACATATTACATACCATATGTAATATGTACGTACACATTACACATACACCTCTAGTACTCATAGTGCCAAAATATTGAGCTTTGAAGACAAAAAAAAAACTTTTAAAAAATTACCAAGAAAAAAGAATGAAATTTTTACACAAGTTTAGAAGATGTGCAAATTTTCAAAATTCTATATCATGTATTATGTACTATGTATACATGTACTACATCTGAATTGTAATTAGTTACTGATAAAAAAAACTATAGTAGTAGTCCATCTTTTTTCACATAGGTAGTAGTAACTCGTGTCCATGCACATATATCTACAACAACAGTACACGTGTACAACTAGATTTGTTGAAAAATCTCTTACTCATAACATGAAAGAGAGAACGAGAACTAGTTAGAAAGACAGATAGATTCAAATCTTGTAAAAAAAAAAAAAAAGAAGGAAAGTTAAAGCTGAATAGTTAATTTTTTCTTGGTATTCTGTATTCTCCTTATATTTTTATAAATTGATGACTAGTCTGTAATGACGAGAGATTACAACAAAATGTCTACATTAGGTACACATTGTACATCCACCTACATACTCGTATTATCCTTTATACACATACTACGTAATGATTATTTTTAAAGAAGAACACAGGTAGTCAATAAGTGTCACCAAGTGTGTAAAGTATAGAATGCGTGAGTGAATGAATGAGGAAGAAAGGAAAATCAACAGAGGAAAAATGGGAAAACGGGTAATGGTACTCCTACTCCTTCTACTACTACAACAACAACAACTCTTTTTATATCTGGAAAATGACAGACAACATGTAGGAAAAAACTAAGTATTTCAATGTTATTGATGACGGTTCTATAGTAGTAGTAGTAGCAGTAGTAACAATAATAATAATAATAATAACGAAACTCTCTATACTTGTACGTGTCAAATGACAGTCAATGTGGACAAAATGGGATGGGTACAGTTATAAATAATTCTACAAACAATTCACGTACCTTTTATTTAATAAGTTGATGGTATCTTGTATAAATATATATATATATGAATATATAGTGGGCAAAGGACGGCTCGTGGACGAAGGAAAAAAAAACTTTGAGAGGTTTATTTTATTTTTTTCCTGAAGCCGTCGCAAAAATCCAAAAAACGGACGATGAAAATACACGAAGATAGAGTTTCTTTAGTGGTCGGCCAAAGTGTACGAGTCGATGAGGTTAAACAACAACACGGGATAGTTTAACAATAATGTATTTCCAAACACACGAGCTTGAGTGAAATCCGCCAAATGTAGAAATTACCGATCCTGGTATAATATAAATTCGTACACGCATACGGTATACAACACAGCAGTAATGTCACGGGCAGGTATTCATTCACTCTGTATGTACACAAAACACAACATTTACTATAACATCAATATCATATTTATGTTTATATACATACATGTTACATGCATATATTAGCATCATTATTTCTATTTCTTTTTCTGTTTCATATGACACATACATATACATAGAAAAAAAAACCCATTTATCTAAACTACTATTCCAAACATGCACAAAACATATTATTATACATGTATAGAAGTAGTAGTGTATAAGTAATATATTTTGTACATGTGTATATATAATATACATTATACATATCAAAAGAGAATAAAAAAAAAAAAATTTGTTTGTATGTTATTATTATTATAACTCTTGCTACTAAATACAAAATACATACAATACGAGTTTGTAATCCTTCTTTCTTTCTTAGACTATATTTGAAAATAATATATTATTATTATTATTATTATTCTAGATACATTACATATATATCAAATATCAAATACATGTTGTATTTCTCAATATATTCTAGTGATAAAGTCGATATCTAACTAAACAAGTATAATAATAATATTATCTATCTTCTAAGTTCTATACTACTAGTATTCTGTTTTCAATAATAAAACAATATAGTCATGCCAGTCCTTTCGTCTAGTTTCAGACCTACACACATATAAACTGTGTTGGTATTGAAATTTTAAATGGTACATACTACATGTACATATTAAACAAAAGATGTAATGTCATTTAGTTTTAGTATTTAAGTATGAACAACGTTGACACTGGCATTTGTTATTATGTACCTACATGTACACATGACAATAATGATAATTATTATTATTGAACAAGCTCATTCACTAGTATAATATATTATGACAACAGGCTATGAATTATAAACTAAAAGATATATATATCATAATAGTCAAAAATACATATGTTATGTTTAGAAGAACGAATCTACAAATTCATTCATATCTATGTATACGATAACTACGAGAGGTTTTGAATTTTAAAACCATTGACACATCAAGTTAAACTCATAATCAAAACTATCTAAGAAAACTGAAGACGAATAATATAACACTAATTATCATCATTATCATTGATTTTACAAAACTTTTTTTAACATACAACTAAAACTTCAATCAGAAATTAAAATCAATCAATGTTTTCCATTACAAAAAAAAAAATGCAATAAGAAAGAAAGAAAGAAACTCTAAAATCTAGAACTTTGGGTCTTCAAGTATTCAGTATTTGGTGACAAAGATGAGGTATCAAACAAAAAATGATGATGATGATGATACGGATGATAGTAAATACTCAAGTAAATAGTAATAATAATGTTTAAGAAGGCTACAACTTAACTGGATCAAGTAATTAATTTTGAACAATGTTTTTTCCTGTATAAAATTAACCATTTAAACTACTCTGAGCATTGTTTTAAACACACTATACATAATACTATAATATTATGATGTAAGTATAATATAATTTTCAAATGCTTTGTCCTGTTTAATTTGTAATGTTTAAAATAAGTATAGTATAATATACGTGTATAATATAGTTTATCATACAAGAAAAATTTCCATGTAAAAGAAGAGTAAAATTTATGTGTGTAATACTATAATAATATATTATTGAAATATTGTATGATATATTTGGTAATGTGTGTGACTTACTGATAAATTCCACGACGATTCTGAAATTGACTTGTACTTGAAGTTGATTTTCTTCACTTGATAAAATGTTATAGTATACGAAAACAACAATTTTTATAAACATATTACGACTGTATTAAAGTAGTAGTAAAAATGTATGTCTGATTGTTGTGTTCCTCTTTCTACTACGTTTTTTTTTTTACAAGTTAATTTAATGACCTTATTATTATTATGAATTTGACTTAATAAAATGGTCGACTGTTGTAATAATAATAATAGTAAAGAGAAAAAAAAAAACAACTAATACAATTTGACTGGTTGTAATATTTAATATATATTATATTTGTGTGCTTGTGTGTGTAACTACAAAATTTGTTATTATCCCTTTTTGTTTGATGTGTATATTATATTGATTGTTGTTGTATTGTATAGGGATTGGTATTATTATTATTCCAATTTTGTTGGTTATGTGTATGTTAGTGTGTGTGTTGTTGTTATTTTGTACGAAGTGTAAAACTATTATTAATGGAGACAGAGAGGAGCTTTTTATTTTAATTTTTTGGTTTTATTTTTCTATACACTTTACTAAGAACAATATAACTCGTCGTCGTCAATATATTAGAAATTTTCAACCAAAAACCAAGCTACAAATTAGAAAAACAAAAACTGAATAATTTATAAATTTTTTTCCAGAATATGTCTTCTAATTCGAAACTGCTCCTCAATTTTCTCTCAAAAAAATGATCTTGAAAAATAGTTGACACAACGTGTGATACACTTTAGCCACCCCAAAAGATGACTACAATTATTTCTACGGCTCGATGCTCTATTTATTACCCTCGTCCGCTAATCAATCTACCATCATGTACATATATTTTTACTTAATGTCAACAGACTAAAATAAAAAAAGAACTTGACAAATAGATAAATAATAATAATATGTTTAAGACGAATGAACAAGAAAGAAAGAAGAGATCTATCAATCAAATAGTCAAATAGAAAAAATAAATAAATTGAGTATTATTGTCTCGATTATTATTATTACTATCATCATCATCATCATCATCAAATATAATGTGCCGGTTCCTTAGAAAAAAAGAGGAAAGGAAAAGAATTCATTTTGATAACAATATAATATCATTTTTGTTATAATATTTGATATGCTTTATACCAGCATAATATATCATATATATACATCATACACACTCTGTGTAAATACTTTTATGAGTTTAATGATATTTATTAATGTTCCAACTTCCACTTTAAAGTTGCAACACAATATATTATACTATTTTAATTAAAGTAATTGAACAGAAAAGACAAACAATAATCGGAAAACCAAAAGTATACACACAATATTATAAAAGTATATTATATTATACTGATAGAATACACAATATTTAGTAGTATTCTGATAACAACAAAGTTAATATGTATAATATGTAGATGTAATAGAAAATGGAAATTAAAGTTATATATATTTTTTATACACACTATACTTACATATTATTATTATTTCGGATATATCTATATTGTGTACATAACATTATTATCATTCTTACCTATATAAACGTGTAATGATGATGATATAATATAGTTAATACTTTCGTAATAATTAAATATTTCTGATCGGTTTCTTCTTCTCCTCCTTCTTCTTCCGCTTGTCACCGAAATTCAGGGTTCACAAACTATTCAAGTTATAGTTATAACTGCAGTTAGATAAAACTTTTGGTTTAATATAATAATAATCACCACACTGTTTTCTTTTTTTTCTTTTACATTTCTGTACAAGTACTCGTCACTTTTACACTTTTAATAAAGAAAACTTCTATGTACATAACTGGTTTATACATCAAAACTCACACTGGGTATATAGTAATCCAAACGTAGTTAACTGTTTATTTTTAAAACTTCTTACTAATTGAGATGTAAGTACATTTTATTTATTTATTTACGGATGATAATAAACACAACGTGTCTGAACTTGTTTTTGAGAGAGATGGAGCAACCACACAATGATTTTTCCCCCTTTTTTTTTATAAAAACTGATTTATTTTCACTTATTTTCACTTGTAAATATTATTATATTTTGTGATATTTAAAAAAAAAAATACAATGAATAATAACAAAATTAATAATTATGGAGAGAGTAAAGTCTGGATAATTTTATTTACAGTGACTGTACACTCTTATGTGTATTCACTGCTCAAAATCCTGTGATGGACTATGCATAATATTGTGCATAATCATATTTTACACGAGTTGCACGTTGCACGAGTTCCCAGTACATAAGTACATATGAAAGCTTTGCATATTTCATAGGCATGTGTACATGCGAATATACAAACAAACAAAAGTCTCATTTTGAAACCACAGGGAATAGATAGCTATAGGTAGTTGTACTTTTAGCTCTCGATATTATATTACATAAATGATAAACTAATGACATTTGTGTTGTAGAACAAAATATTCTGGAACAAAAAATTACAATGTAATATGAAAATATACTTAATGTTTTCCCAGTCAATGACTGCACAAATATATATTATAGTAAATAAGAAATAAATACAGTGAGGGTGACAAATGCACAACATAAGTACAAGGTACAAGTGTAATTCTAAATCAAGAAAATATTTACCAATAGTTAAATAATTCCACATCAAAAATTCAAGGGTCAAAATTGAATCAGTACTGATTTTGCAATCTGCACCATAAATATTTTGATGGAACAAAAGCTAATAATTATTATTGATATTTTAAGAAAAAAAGTATTGTGTAGATTTTGAATATGTACAATGTACATGCATGATGGATCGTGGGGCATTGTGAAATGTGAAACATTAATAATTAAGTAATCAAGTATTTAAATGAG
>JAQGBI010000342.1:0-18093 GCA_034698325.1 Sminthurinus elegans | reverse complement strand
GACTTTGGCCATGGTTGTTATTAATTAAAGTGA
Organism: Sminthurinus elegans; assembly: GCA_034698325.1. Lineage (NCBI taxonomy): Eukaryota > Metazoa > Arthropoda > Collembola > Symphypleona > Katiannidae > Sminthurinus > Sminthurinus elegans. The sequence goes on along the minus strand of JAQGBI010000342.1, from coordinate 18,060 downwards.
TATTTTTTATCAGGTGTTTGCCAAAAATAAGATCGCAAAAAGTAAATCCCTTGACAAATGACATAATTTCCAAATGTTTTATTATTGTTATCTTTTCTGGCTCGAGATAAATATCACAAATGATGATTGATGATCCACGGCTGAACTCATAAATAAAACTGACATGTGAGTCAAGAGTCAAATGGCAAAAGCAGTTGCAAAATCCAGCCAAAGTGAATAAATTGAATTTAAAAACGTAAATTTTTAACGCGTGACGATTCAAGTACTTTTAAAATTCCTGGAGCTTGGAAACATTTTCAGAAAGATTGCCCGCGAATATCAGCTGTCGTTAATTGGAAACTGTGAATTCATTGAAAAATCCATACCAGATTCTTTGGGAAAGTTGACAAAGCCATGAAATAAAGATTAAACCTGATGTTAAATGCAAGCTCATGAAAAAAGCAATAGAGACAATTCAAAAATGTTGATAAAAAAAGTACATAAATATCTATAATTTACAGGAGGAAACATTTCTGGGAATGTTCCCCGCAAATACTCTTTGACTCTTTTCCTTGACGTCAAAAAAAAATGGAAAAATTTTCCTTTGTTTTACTTTCAAAGTCTGAAAGTCAAAACTAAACTCTAAATGTCGGCTTTTTAACAAGTGGTGGATTTTTGGATTAAAAAGGTAAAAACATTTTCCAACTTGAGCTGTGAATGGAACTAAAGAGAAGGAAAATTCTTGGCAAATCGTCTTCCGTCGATGGACTTGAAATATTCTAGACGCCGCGAAAAGAGAACAAAAGTAGACAAAATACAAAACTTATTTCGGAATGCTGAATGTTTTGAGAATACTTTTATGAAATACAGAAGATCCAGAAACTTTTAGTCTCGGTACCATAAAATGTGGATGAAACTTTTACATGGCGTTCAACTCAGACCACACGTTATTTTATTTCATCCAAGTTTTTTCAAGCGGGGAAAAATTTTACACCAGTTCATCAGTTTATCATCAAAAAATTTATTCCATGAGCCAAAATTAACACTGACGATTGAACTCGGAGTTGCGAACAAGACATTGGGTTCAATAAAATGTGCAGGAACGGGAAAACGTAACCTATCGTAAAAATCAACTCTGCCAAAAAACGTTAGCCAACGATTCCTTAATTCCACTTCCACTATTTTTGTACCTTTCACTAAAACCTTAAAAATCCCTTGTTTTCAATTCCAGGAATTTCCCTTCACCTGGTTTTTCTCTGTATTTTTCAATCCTCTCTCTTTTTTCCCCCTGCATTCTCGTATAATTTGATATTTGACAACCTGAGAAAGTTTAGATGATTTTTCAAAACAGTCTTCAGCTTGTGGTCCGTTGTAAAACCAAGAAGTATCACCAACACCACTTTAAGGTTGATTTCTTTCGACCAGCAGAAGTATTAAAACTAGCGTTTTTTTAATATCACAAATTTTTATTTGACGTCTTGGAACTTCTCCATTAGTTGCAAAAGTGCGCCTTCTGTCCTCGTTCAATTAAAATTTTCGTAAACTGAAATGTCCCGTAAGAAAGGTAATTCTAATGAAAAGACGTTCAAATGCCCCGAGTGCCCCTACAAATCCAAAGAGAACGGAAATCTTAAAAAGCATGTGACAAACGTTCATGTTCTCCGATCGCCATCTTCTCGGCCTTTTCCCTGCCCAGAGTCTGGATGCAACTACAAAGCCAAAGATAAAATCGCTCTCAAACTGCACTCCAAAATCCATTCTGCTGAACCCCCAGAATTTTCCTGTTCTCATCCCAACTGCAATTACTCCACGAGTCGGAAAGAAGCTTTCGTTATTCACAGTCGAGTTCACACCGGAGAAAAACCCTACGCTTGTCAATTTGAATCATGTTCGTATGCCACTGCTCGCTCAGAGGATCTGGTGAGACATTCCAGAACCCACACAAAAGAAAAACCTTTCAAATGCCCCGAGCCAAATTGTGAATTTTCAACCGCCTGGAAATCCAGTCTCAACGACCACCAACTGACTCATGAGCCAAAAGAGGGCGAAGAACGTTCTTTATTTTCGTGCACACTTTGCGAATACTCCGGAAAAACTAAAGAACAACTGACAAAACACGCCAAACGACACACGCTCGAAAAACATTTCAGCTGTGACGAGCCCAACTGCAATTTCCAAGCCCAGGTAAAAGCAGATGTCAAGAAGCACAAAGTTGTGCATTCAGATGAAAAGCCTTTCGCTTGTTCTTTCAAATCCTGTGAATACAGAAGCAAATTTAAACAGGCTGTTGCTGCTCATTTGAAAACTCACAGCGATGAGCGACGGTACAAATGCGAGCTTTGCCCGTTCAGAGCCAAAACACGAAGCACCGTCTCAAACCATTTAAATTACGTGCACACTGACGTCCGTCCTTTCAAATGCACGGAGCCGAACTGTGATTACGCCAGCAAACAAAAAGGCAACCTAAAGATACATCTTGTGGCTCACAACAAAGCAAACAAGTAAAAGGAATCTTTGATTTTTTTTTATTTGATGCTTTATTGTCAATCTTTTCACCAAGAACTTGGTGGTTTTCAGAATCAGGATCGGAATCATGTTAACTTCTGTAGCTGGAGCTTGAAAAAGCGTTCAAGTTCTTTGCAAAATGACATTTAAGACTGGAGACAACAAACTTGTACAAAATGTGCATTGTAAAACTCTGCAAAGTTAAATCTATGAGTTTGTAGAACTTTCCATTTGAGGCTGATGTAAAATATTTTGATAAATTTAGAGATTTCAGCTCCTCAATGTTGAGTGTTCACAAAAGACAAATGAGGTTTTAATTATTTACAAAATCTGAGAAATGTGTTTACAACTAATCGGTCCGATCTGGAAATTTACAGGCGAAAAAACATCATCTTTCGGTACTGTGAGATTTTTTAAAGGCACCTTGGAGAATTGTCGCACTAACATTTTAAAGGAAGGATTATGAAAATGAGTGGTGAAGGGGAAAAATTGTATAAATTGTACAAAAGAAATAAAACCTTGAACTTATGAAAAAGTTACAACATTTTCGATAAGAGTCAATTTTAGAAAAGTTTTTACTGTCTTTTTCTACAGTTGCGCAGGAATTTTCTCTTTTCAATAAGAAGAACAAAGCTCTTTAGGGTGATGCTTTTCATGTTCAGTGGTTCACTGAATGTTTTTTCATGGGAAAAGGCCGTTTGCTTATTGTAAAAAAAATGGTTTCAACTTTTTAAACATTTGATCTGAAATGCGATCCAAATCTCGCGCGCTGTTTGAACAGTTTTAAAGTTTTTGGACATAAAACGTTGATATGAAATTAAAGGAAAGCTGAGCGAAATTCTGGGGTTGCAGTTCGCATTACTGAAAGTCATAGAGTTTTATTATGTACATATATTTTCAACTGCAATACAGAGCAAGTTTATTATCTACTCATTTCGTATTTGAAAAACATGCACAAAAACTACAAACGGCGTCCAACTTTTACAATATCTGGTTAACTAAACATCCAGTCTAAGCCTGTTTTCTAATTTTGGAATTTCAGCTCACTTTCGGGACTTGATTGAACTGATTCTACAGTTTGTTCTATTAGCATTGCTCTTAATCATCGGACAAGTGGTCAAATTTCTGAATTGAAGAGAAAAATAATTAGCTTTTAGTTGTACATTTTGCATGCTAAATAATTCTTTTCTAACTCGATTGAATTTTAAGAAACTGCAGAAAATAATTTAAAAAATTAAAATCAACTAAAAACTGTAACAAGTTGAAGTTTGAAGTTTTTGCAATAGAATTTAAAGCAAAACCTTGAACTTAGCGTGTGGATGAGTGCAAAAGATTTAAATGCTTTTGTACGTTAAGACAGTTTGCAAAGTGCAACGCCGTTCAAAATTTCTACGCAAGAACATTCAAAACAACTGACAGCAGATTGTGATCGGAAATTGTTTTCAAGTTGAACACAAAATCTTATACGGATACACTTATAACACAAGAGACAAATTTTGTATCGACCCTTCAGCTTTTTGAACTATTTTTTCTGCTCTCCATCTCTTTTTGTTCACCAGAGGGACATTTTTCTCAGCATTTTTAACTGATTCGCCATTTAGTTTACACAATTAAATTTTTATTCATCATGATTCCATCGGGCTCGTTGAAGTGTGCAAATTAAACTCCATTTCGTTAATGAAATTCATAATTTACAAGAAAAATACAAAGCACGTTTGTTCACTGCAAATCTTGTGCACTTAATTGAATTGTAACGAACGACGTAAAATCAAATGGTAGTCCATGAGCCACAAATCAAAAGCACTTCAAAATCTGAGATGCATCAAAGTTTAATTTTGATTCAATGCCAAATTGAATATGCTCTAATCTTAAAATGAGGAAAATGCAAATGCATAATTTGATGAAAAGAGCGTGTAAATTTGGACGAAAGAGCTCAATAAACATTCAAAAGTTTTCCAGGACAAAATGACGTCTGGAATCTAGAGTTTCTGAGTTTCCATTCATACCCAAAGACTTTTCATCCAAAACGCTGTACAAGATTTCCGAACTCGGCATTTGCGTTTGGAAATTAAGAATAAATTAATTATACACAAATGACAGAATGAATCCAATATTAAATATTTAACTACAAATTTTAAGCTCCTTTCCATGAAATGCGTTAAATTGCTATCCCTTGGGTTTTCTCAGAAAAACAAAAGCCCGCGGCTGGGATGGAGTTTTTTGAACCTTTCACTTTGTTATTTTCGTACTTGTCCACAAGAAAGTTTGTACTTGAAGGTTTGAATTTTCGTATTAGGATAATTTTCCTGCACTTGGAAATTATTCATTACAAGTAATAAAGTTAAAAATCCTCACTTCGTGAGGATTTCATATCGCCTTCAAAGCAGAAATGCTATAGGCTCCGGAAGCGAAGCTGGCTATACCATACGCGTCATGTCAGTCCGCTATTAAATAACGGATTTAAACCTGCAAAAAATGGTTTTGTGTTTCCCAACCAGTAGACTCTCGCAAAAGCATAGTTCGAGCACCATTTCGAGAACATCTCTTCATATACATTTTACATGGGGATGTTCCCAAAATGTTCGCAAAAAGACGCTTTTAAGATGAAAACATGCGAGAGTGTATGTACCAATTTTGGAACAAAGTAACCCCTTAAACGTTTTACGTAAGCTTGTGTCCACTTGTGTCCTCGGGGACACACTTTTGTGTCCACTTGTGTCCTCGGGGACACACTTTTGTGTCCACTTGTGTCCTCTATTTTTCAGTGATCACTAATTTTTCAGTGAGCATTAATTTTTTAGTGAGCACTGATTTTTCAGTGAGCACTGATTTTTCAGTGAGCACTGATTTTTCAGTGTCGGCCATATAAATTCATATATGTATATGTATATGCATGTCGATATACGTATGTGTATTTATGTACATATGTGCATTAGTTCGACGCTAAGCGCACTCAAACTGTACACAGACGGACGGACACGAGTAAATCAAAAGGCAGCTTCGCTTCCTAAAAAGTAGCAAAAAAGTTGAAACGGAACAACAATAACTGCAACTGAATTTATAACAGTTTTTTCCTGCTCAGTTGTTTTAAAATTGCATTGTCATTTGCTTTGTAAAAATATTACCAAAAAGTCAAAAAATAAAGAGCAGTTGCAAGTTTTTGGATAGGACATTTCAAAAATTCGACGTTTGGTCGCCTTCAAAATGAAACCCAAGGATAAAAAGTCTAATCAAAAACATGACCACGAACCACTTTCAAAAAAGATTCCGAAACGGATAGACGCCTCAAGCCAAAAGCCGTTCAAATGTCCCGATGGTCCTTTCAAAGCAATGCGGAAAAGTGATGTGCAAACGCATACAGATCGAGTGCATCGGTTTCGACCGCGATCCGGTTTCACCCGGCCTTTTCCATGTCCAGAGAGCAGACAAAAACATTTCAAATATGGAATTGTGAAAGGGAGTAAAAATAAGAGCGATTCCTGGAAATTTTCGGTCAATGGATTAATGAATTTCTAGGAACAAGGAAAAAGTGGAAAAACTCTATAAAAAGACTGAAAACCTACACAAAAAAAATACAATGCAGAATTACAAGAGAATTGGGATTAAAATTTACACTTTTTTAAAAGAATTTCTGGGGCTTAAGAAAGAGCCTTGTATTTTAAAGAACAACAGATAAACAGCCAGACCAAACTCCAACTTTTCTGCCTTTCACTTTGTGCGCTTGCTGCCGTTCCTCAAAAATGCTTCTTGTGCATTTAGTGCTTTATAAAAGGGAGAACTTTTACTAGCCTAAATTTATGTAATTTTGTTCACAAGTTTGTTGGCTGTGCACATAGTTTGTGCTTCTAGATAAAATTGGAACATTAAACTCGTATTGAAAGTGTATCTTTTCTTGCCTTAAAGTCGATTAAACTGGAAAAGTCCAAGAGAAATCTCATGGACTTCCAAAAGTTGCATCAAAATTTTGTTGGAGTTAAAATTTAAATCTGATTGTTAGATTTAAACCCGAATTTGGAACAACTTTTATAGCAAAGGAACTTCAACAATGCTGTTTGATTAATATTTTCCCTTCTTCAAGTTTGTAAACGTTTACCACATTTTTGCCCTGTTCTTAAGAAAATAATCCACAGTATTGACTTAATCCCATGACAATGAAGACCAAGAGAGATTCAGCTCAAGCAGAATTTGACAAGCACAAATGCGCCATCTGTTCTTATTCTACAATTTTTTTGGCGAATTACAAGCGCCATTTGAAAATTCACTCGAACTCAGCTGAAATGTTCAAATGTCCCGAGTGCCCCTACAAGGCAAAAGAGAAAGCAACTATCAAGAATCAAGAGACATGTGAAAAATGTACACCTCCTGCGGTCAACACCTAAATCTTCTTTGCCTTTTCCTTGTCCAGAGTTTGGATGCGGTTACGCTGAAAAACAAAAGTCAGAACTCACTCGACACTCTAAAATCCACTCGGGCGAAAAATCTTTGATTTGTTCTCATCCAAACTGCAAATATTCTACGCATCAGAAAAGTAATCTTACAATCCATAATCGACGCCACACGGGAGAAAAACCTTACGTTTGTCAATTTGAATCTTGTTTCTACGCCGCGGCCGGTCCAAGTGACCTTTTAAATCACTCAAGAACCCACACAAAAGAAAAACCGTACAAATGCTCTAAACCGAATTGCGACTTTTCAGCAGCTGGCACTTCTACTCTCAAAGGACACCAACTGACTCACGAGCCAAAAGAGGGCGAAGAACGCCCTTCATTCAAATGTCCACTGTGTGAGTATTCCGGAAAAAGTAAAGGAAGTCCATCTCAACACATCAAAACTCATACGCTCGAAAAGTTATTCAAGTGTGACGAGCCAAATTGTTGTTTTGAAGCCAAGACAAAACAAGAAATCAAAGTCCACAAACTGAAACATTCTGATAAAAAACCTTTTGCTTGTTCATTTGAATCTTGTGAATTCCATTGTAAAACAAAGAGCAATCTTTCCACTCATTTGAAGACGCACAGCGAAGAACGCCGTTACAAATGTGAACTTTGTCCATTCCGAGCAAAAACAAGAGGTAACGAACAAGGACATTTAAAAAACGTGCACTCTGACATTCGAAATTTTAAATGTGCACAAGCGCAGTGTGATTTCACATCTAAAAGAGAAAAGCACATCTAAAACGGCATCTTTTAAGTCACAGTTAAAAAAAACCCTCATTTCATTTTGTGCTCATTTCCGAATTGTGATGACAAATCTGTTGACAAGCTCAACATCAAGAGACATTTCATAACTGTCCACAAAATTGGATAAAATGTGGATTTTGGGTCTGTTCGTCGAAAATGAACGGACATTTGATGAGCCACATTAATTGTAATTTTTATTACACGAGCATACAAACATAAAGAACAAAGGTGCAAACCAAATATGTGATTCTTGGGCCAAGAGGTGTACTTTCATTATCCGTGTCCATTTAATTATTATTTGTTACTGTCTTTATTAAATTGACATCCTGTGCAATGTGCATTGTGCTTGTATTGCGCATTGCGCATTGAATTTTATTTACAAAAGCAAAGTAATTATTTCAATTCATATATTTTACAAAAATTAAGACACGGAAATTTAATCAGAAGTTACATTGTTGTAAATGGCGCAAGAATGTAAAAAATTAAAACGAAATAAAATAAAAATTAAAGGATACCAGAAATATTGAACATTAAAAATAATCAGGAAATGTTTTTGTAGTCATTTTTGTTATAAATATGTTTACAAGTTACTTAATTTAAAATCGACATCTATTACAAATGACAAATGTACAAGGCTCAAATTTGGGCTTGATGTTTGGCAACTCAAAGCTCATTGCAATTTCCAAGCAGAAAACAAACTATTTCAAAGAAACACAAAATTCTTGAATGTTTTCAATTAGAAATGATGAATATTTTTTAAAAGCAAAATTAATCACATTGATTTCAAAATCCGCTCTCTGCATTTTACATTTTCCTTGCCCGCTTAATTTTAAGTTGTGGCATCAATTTAAAAGCGTAGACTTGACTGATCCACGTCAAATTCTCCGTGAAGAAATCCGTCTGCTTCTGCAACTCGGCCCCAGAATATGAATTTACAGTCAGCTGTTTCAAATCTGTAGAGGGGAGAAAAAACCACATGATATTTTCATTTTTCATTTGCTAAAAAACTAAGTCCTCGTTATTACTCACAAAGATAATTATGAATAATAATTAAATATTTTTACATTTGGAATTGGATTGAGTTGAATTTCATGTTGATATTTTACCTTTCATGTCCAAAATGGACGCATGTTCTCTTTCTACTTCCGGTTCCAATTTCAAAGAATTTCCGGAATCCAGAATCTGAAACTGAACTCCCCATTTTTTCAACGCATTTTTAGCTTCATTCACTTCATAAAGTCGCTGGCAGTTTTGCTCGGAAATTCCAGTAAAACAAGAATCCAAAGCCATCCGATTATTATTATTATTTTCTGGTGAATCCAAGTCAACATCAATTTCCAAAGTCTCCAACTGTTTCATGTGAGTCCAAATGGCTCGACCAACTTGTAAAAAATTCAACTGCGGTGGCTCTGGATCCTCGAAATCATTTCGAACTATTTTGAGTCGTTTGAGATTGGGACAGAGCCGAGCTATTTTAGAAATACAACTTTTTCCAATGGCATAATCAGTCACAATTAACGACTCCACATTTGGGAGAGGAGGGACGCAGTTTTTGTGCGGAAAAATCTCGAACCACCTCTCAATTGTGTCCACATCTAAAAAAGAGAAAAGTGACAAACCAAAGCATCAGAAACCCGCGAATTTAATTTAAAACCATTCAGAAAAAATAATAATTTCAAAAGAAAGAAAGAAGAGAAATCTCATACCCAAAAAACGCACAGTTGGAAATACGTTTTTGCGTCTTATTCCACGTGAAAATATTTGAGGCGGTAAAGTTGTTTTATCATCCAGAGATTGAATCAAGGTCAACTTGACGAGATTTTGAAAAGTTGGGAGTTTCAAACCGTTTAAAAATGCAAGTGGCTCCAAAGTCAAACTTGTCAGTGTGGTTTTACTCGACTTGAAAAGATTTGAAATGAAATTGGAAGCGTCAGCCCAAGTATTTGGATTTTGAAAAATGGACCCCGTTTTCAAGGAGACTTCTTTTAATTTTAATGACCGAGATTTTCCTATTTGTTTGACTGCAGAGAGAAATTCAGGAGTCAGAGAAATTTCCGCTTTTTGGAGACAATGAATTTTACCCAGGGAATGAAGGAACTGAAAATTCTGCGCATCCAACTTATTTCCATGGTTACCAAAAAATTCAAATGGTTCAATTTTCTTCAAGTTGACTGCAGCAGTTAAAATCTGTTTAAAGACTCCGGCGTGCCTTGAAAATGAGAAACAGTCAGCATAAACAACCTTTAATCCCGCAAGTTGAATTGGAGCTGAGTTTTCTTCAGTTGTAGGGAAGAATTTGAAGGAAGATGAAAGATTCACATACGATAAATGTAAGCCAAATTCCTCCAAATGGGGCATTTTATTCAGCACCGACTCTCCAAATTTTGCTACAAACCTCTCTGAAGATTTGACATCGTGAAGACGGTCAATTTTTAACTTGAAACCATTGATTTTGGACGTGGGAAAATCCGAAAGAAACGCCGTCCATTCTTTATTTTCAAAAAATGTTGATGACGATGAAAAATCCACATATTTGATGTCAAAATAAAAATGAGCAAAGGGAACATTTTTGGACTCTTTAAAACATTGAACAAAATCTTGAAGACTTTTTCCTCGATTGCTAAATGACAAACCCAAAAATGCTTTGTTGTTGTGGAAACCAAATTGGATTTTATTTTCAGATCTTTTGCGTAAGACTTGACTTGAAAGTTGATTCCATTGTCGACTGACACGGCGACATGAAAAAAGACTATGAGTTCTCACACCATTTAATATTTCCATGAGCATCTGCAAGAAATTACAAGACAACAAATAAAACAAATTCTGTTGGCCTTGATTTCCATTTTATTTTGGTATGAACTGCAAAATTTACATTTTACTTTTCATGTGTAAAATAATAAAATGACTTGTTTTTTTTTTACCTCCAGAGGCAAATCCAAAATTGTCACTTCTTTGGCTTGAGTCACAACATGAGTTTGATCCTGAGAATTTAATGTTTTTAACTCCTCAGTCTTCATTTTCTTCTTTGAAGGTCCAGCTTCATCAACTTGTTCAGCCTTTTCTCTTTTGCTGCTCAGTTCCAATAATGACAAAGTTGAGCTCGTTTCAACATTCACCATTTTCTAAAAATCAAGCGGGGAACCCAAGATTAAATTTTTGTATTTTGTATTTATGAAAAAGTCAGATTGAAATAAACACGAGGAGCTAATATTTTCCATTTTTATTATTTTTTTGTGTTATCCAAAAGACAAAGAATAAAATTTACCTGGTTTAATCGCCTTCTCTTCCCCATTTTCACAAGTCACGAATCACAAAGAATCTTCAATATCAATTGACAAGCTGGAGAATTATCAAATAAGGAGAAAAAGTAGAAAATTAAAATATTAATTGTATTTTCAATGAAATTTCGTTGCAAAAGCAACGAAAATTCCAATGGGAACTCAAAGTTTATTTATCACTTGAATATTTAGTTGTATTTTAATTACTGTTTGATATTTTAACAATTCAAACTTTGAAAAAACTTTCAAGTTAAAATATTAAATTCCTTTAGTTTTTGACACGCAAAGTCTAAAGCGTAAAATATTTACAGTTAACAGCCAAAGAAAAGGTAAAGGAGACAGAAATAATGGGATAAAAAGGAGACCAAAAGGATTAAAAGAAAAGAGACTCTCGACTCAAAAGCAGCAAAAAAGTGGAAAATTTTCCGTTTTCCATGCATTGAAATTAAGATAAGGATTACGCTTAAAGATAAGAAATGCCCTCAGGCTCTAACCTTTTCCTTCTTTTATCACGTCAACATGTTCAATGTTCATTTATTCTAATGGCTTTGACAAGTGGATTTCCATAAAAATGTTGAACAGAGCAGCAGTTGAAAAAAGTCAAATATTTGATGGATTCATTCATTTTCGCCCTTTCTAAAACCATACAAATCCACAAGTTTTGAACGCATTCCAGGAAACGCCATTCTTGTTTCCCATTCATAAATATTTATTCCCTTCTCTTTTCTCTACTTTTAAATTTACTTTTAGCTCAAAACAAAGCCCATGTTTGTTTGACTTTAATTCCTTTCTTCGTCTTTTCTTTATTGTAGAGCTTTACAAATCTAATTACAAGAATTTTCTTGCCTTTTTTCCCTGACATCGTGATACATCATCTTTGCAGGTCAGTTTGTAGATAATTTGTCACAGTGTATTTTAAACTTGAGTTAGAAGTCTGCAGGAAGCTTCACTGGCGTTTTGTCTTGGTACTCTTTTCGAGCATTAATTAAAACTGAGCAAGAAGAATTTAAGCTGTGGACAAAAGCAGTAAAGTGGGATTTATAAATTGCTCAAACAAAATATCATCTGACTTACTAATAAACTTTGTAGAGAATTGTGTAGAATTTCTCATGAATTGCCACAAATTACAATCGAAACAATATTTGTATTAGAATTTTATGGACGAATTACACCAGGTGAATTAGAACACATTTCTGAAAAAAGACACAATTTGTTACAACAATCTCTCAAGCATTTTGCCAATTTTGCGTGAGATCGCAGCACAGGTAAAATACTTTATAACAAACTTTCTATTTTGCAGCAAGCTAAAATTTCAGCTGCCAAAATGGGTTTTTTAAGTTTTTTGAACGTATTTCTGTTTTAAAGAAATCCAGCACTTTGAATTTTCATGGACTTTAGCATGAAACCCAGGGATCCAAAATCTGAACAAAATGCGGTTTCGCACAAGTGCGCTACCTGCCCTTATTCAACCAGACATTTTAACAACTACAAGAAGCATTTGCTCACTCATTCGAGTGAAAAGCCGTTTAAATGCCCCGAATGCCCCTACAAAACAACACGAGAAGAGAGTGTTAAAAAACATGTGAAACATGTGCACCTTCTGAAATCACCGTCAACACCACGGCCTTTTCCATGTCCAAAATCTGGATGCTCCTACGCTGCAAAAGAAAAGTCAAAACTAAAGCAACACTCAAAAATCCACTCTGATGAAAAAAGATTCTTTTGCAGTGAATCCAACTGCAATTATTCAACAAATTATAAACAAAGTCTCACAATTCACACTCGAGTTCACACGGGAGAAAAACCGTTTGTTTGTCAATTTCAATCTTGTTCTTACGCCGCGACCACTTCGAGTCATCTTATTCTTCACACGAGAACCCACACAAAAGAAAAACCATTCAAATGTCCAAAGGCAAATTGCGCATATTCAACAACCCAAAAGTATAATCTTGAACGACATCAACTTCTTCATTATTCAAAAGAGGGCGAAGTTCGTCCTTCATTTGCATGTCGACTTTGTGAATATTCCGGCAAAAGTAAAGCGTATCTCACAAACCACGTCAAGTGTCACACGCTTGAAAAACATTTCAAATGTGACGAGCTCAATTGCAATTTTGAAGCCAGAAGAAAGACAGAAATTGAAAATCACAAATTTGTGCATTCTGATGAAAAACCTTTTGCCTGTTCATTTAAGTCCTGTAAATTCCGCTGTAAACAACAGTCAAATCTTTCCGCTCATTTGAAAACACACAGCGACGAGCGGCGGTACAAATGTGAACTTTGTGAATTCAGAGCAAAAACAAGAAGCAATGTAAAAACCCATTTAAGAAATGTTCACTCTGACCCTCACTTCCGGCCTTTCAAATGTACAGAGCCAAAATGTGACTACGCATCAAAGACGAAAGGCAACTTGAAGAGCCATCTTTTGACTCATACAAAAAGCACAAATACCCTTGCCAATTATTGATTTGTGTATCGCAACTGTAACATGGTTAAGCGAACAAAGGCAAATGACATCAGATGCCAAGGATTGAAATAAAAATTGACGGGGTGTTCAATTAAACATTCATACATCTGAAACGGAGAAAAGTTACAACCAGTAGTTTAATGCAAAGAGAGTGCAAGTTTGTACAAAAGAAATTCTGAGATGAGAAAAAGGTTTTTTGATTAGCTGTGAGTCCACTGGTTTAAAAAATATAAAACAAGATGCATAAAATCATAGAAATTTGACGCCGCTTAAAATTCGATGGGCTTAAACCACACAGTCACTTCAAAGTTCACCATTCTGAGCATCTTGTAGTCTAAAATTTTGGATTACACTTTTCAAAAATGATTTGCAGTGTCGACACCTTGTTTGCTATTGAAACTTGGATTAAAAAGAATTGAATAACATTCAGCATTTGACTGCAATTTTGAAGGCGATTTACATGAAGCCAAACTTACGTTTTTGATTTCCCTTTTTTCAGAAAACCCCGACAAATTTCTTTTCGCCTTGCACTTTATTCATTTTGTACCTTTTTGCAAACATAATTTTAGTTTAAGCTTAAACCGGTCGTGTAAGCAAGGAACTTTCTTCATGCAATAAAAATTCCACTGTGCATTTTTATTTTGCTTTGGAGTTCTTATACGGGATTAAAGCGTAAGACGATCAAAGTTAATCAGTTACATTTGCATTTTTGTCACATAATTATTAGAAAGATGCTCTTTCTTTATAAGCCGTTTTGTTAGCTACTTTTTACCATCCAAAAAACGGTGCAAAGTACAAATTTATTACATTTTTTGATTTGCCGTTGTTCTTGGCAGTTTAGAAATGACAAACACGAAAGGTAGCAAGACAAATCTTACTTTTTTTCAACATAACAACACGCGTGAAAATGTAAAACGGCGTTCAATTCGAACAAAGCCCCAAATATTCAATTCATGATGTTTTCATGTTGAAAATATTGTTGTAGGATTTCATTCTCTGAAGGAAGACAACGTTGACGTTTGAATAAACTTTTAAGCCGATTTCCGTTAAACTCAGTGTAAGATTTAAGTCGACAAAAAGCTCTTAGGTTCTGCTCATGACTTTAATTTTTTCCATCCTTTTAAAACAGGTTAAGTCCAAGCTTAGCCATTCCAGGAATTTCCATTCTATTCTTTACATTCAATTCCAAATCCCTTTCATTTCTCCAATGTTTCATATTCCCTGCTTTTCCAAGCTTACAAGCTCATGTCTGTTTGATAATTTTTGATCCGTTTACCTTCCCTTTTTCAGCGAATTTTACAAGTCCGTCATTTTCCAATCCTGTTCGTAGAATTTTCTTTGACTTTTTTTTCCTCTGTTTTTTCCAGGTCAATTTTTAGTTTATCTCGGTCCATTTGAAATTTGACAGAGAGAAGAACAGCATTCACTTGAGTTTAACGTATAACGTTTTTAGAGATTTTGGTACAATTTAATAAACAAACGTTTGTTTGTGTCAAAAAGGACTCAGTTTGAATCTTCTGGATTGTTTCGTTCTAAATCGTGTACAGCTTGTAGAAATGTATTCAAAAGTGTTGATCCGACAATTTTTCAGCAGAAATCTGCAAACGACATCAAATGACTCATCGTAAGAAACTATTAATTTATAATTAAAGAAATGTCAAATGCATGGAAATTACAACCATTCTTAAATCTTAAATGTTTTACAAAAATAGCATGTAAATTTGCATAAAAGAAATAAATCCACATTTTATTTGTAAAACAACCGTTTTAGAATAATTCCACTTGTTTCTTGTTGTACGAAATGTACAAGGCAAACTGTCACTCACGATCCTATAAGTTGCTCATCCAAATATTAGAGACTTTGTTTGTAATCACTGGAAGTTATGAAAACCATCCCGATTTTAATCCTCTAAATTTTTAACAACAACTTTTGAAGAGAAAAAGTAAATTTTTTGGTTAAAAGTGAGCAACAGTGCTGAAAAACAGAAACCAGCAAAATTTTGATAGTCCGTTGCCGTTGGGAATTTGAAGTGCCTGAAACTTGGTAATATTTTGAAATTTACCGTGGTGGAGTAATATGTTCCGTCATATTAATCAGATATAGCGCTTCAAATTTTCTCAACGTCTCAGCACCGTCTCAAATTTTGATGCATAAAGATTAAACTTGGAACAAATCAGAAGAAATAGACCATTTGGGCGTTCGATGCAGAAATGTCGTTTCAGAAGGCTGCAAATTTAGCCAGTTTCTATTTTCAAAGCAAGCAAAACTGAATGGTTCACGATTGTGAAATGAAAACGTTCTGCGTATTCGACAATTGTAGATTGTGCATTTTATCATGAATGAAAAGAACCATTAAAGAAGTCATCTACTTGCTGAAGGTGCAGGACAACTCAAGTAAATTTTCAAACGGCGCTAAAGTCAAAAATCATTTTGCAAGCAAAAACGTAAATGAAATGTAACTTGCGAGATTTATTTATAATGCTTTGCAACTTTGTCATGGAAGAACTTCACGTCGAATGTGAATTAAAGTATTTGAAATGGACATGAAATGAAACATTTTCAATCTATTTCTTGTGTTTCTGCAGTTTGTGCAACTACTTTTTGATATCCCAATACAAGATGTTTAGTGTTAAACTGTACATTCAATTTGCCAACGACATTGAAATTGGCTTGAGGGGAAAATCAGCAACTTGCATTATTTTCATGTTGGAAATATTTTGCTTCGACTTCAACTCCACATCAAAAATAATAAAAATAATAAAGCCTTTTAAACTCACATGTTCAAAAAGTTCATTTGGACACCTCTCCTTTGTCTCTTTACTCGGAACTTTACAAATCCATAATCCAAAAGTTTCTAATCCAATTCCCAGAATCTTCTTTTCCTTCTTTGCTTTCTTCTTTTTTCTCAAGGCTGTGGCTGCGAAAGTTACATAATCTGGAGTTTACCATAGTCCGTTTGATGTTCTAGTGGAAAGTAGGAAATTTAACACTATTTTAAGCTGTAACCTTTTTATAATTTCCAGTACAAATAGAATGAAAAATGTTTTTTTTGTAATGTAAAAAATGCAGTTGAAATCCACTGCTCTGCATTCTGCATGTTCTGAATTTTGTACTCATAAATCTTAAAAGTTAACTCAAACCCGTGTAAAAATAAAAGGATAAAAGTTCCAAGTTTCAAATAATATTGTAGCTTGTGGATTGCAAATAAAAGACATTGCTGGAAAATAACAAACTTTTACAAAATTTGCAAAATTTTTAAATTCAAAGACTTCAACCTCTTAAGCGAAGCGATTCAACCCCTTCACATTTTCAAATTTCAATCCCATTCAAAATGAAGCCCAGGCAAGAAAAATCTAAACAAAATCGGGTAGAGTACAATTGCGCCCTCTGTCTTTATTCAACAAAAACTCTTGCCAACTACAAACTACATCTGACTGTTCATTCTGATGAAAAGCCGTTCAAATGCCCCGAGTGCCCCTATAGAGCAAAACGGAAAGATGGTGTCCAAGTACATTTAAAAGTTGTACATCTCTTCAAAGCACAATCATCTCGTCCTTTTCCGTGTCCAGAATCTGGATGCAACTACGCTGCAAAAGAAAAATCAAAACTCAAGTCCCACTTAAAAACTCACTCTGACAAAAAACCTGAGTTCTCATGTCCATTTTTGAATTGCCATTATGCAACAAACTACAAACAAAGTCTGGTTGCTCACATTCGACGTCACACGGGAGAAAAACCGTTTGTTTGTCCCTTTGAATCTTGTTCTTATGCAACGGCAATCCAGAGTAAACTTGTGACTCACTCGAGAATTCACACAAAAGAACGGCCGTTCAAATGCCCAGAGACAAATTGTAAATATGCAGCAGCCCGGAGTAGTGATATCAAAAGACATCAACTCACTCACGAGCCAAAAGAGGGCGAACAGCGTCCCTCATTTTCATGTCCACTTTGTGAATATTCCAGCAACATTAAAAGCAATCTCACGGCCCACACCAAAACTCACACGCTTGAAAAGTTGTTCAAGTGCGACGAGCCCAATTGCAATTTTGAAGCCAAAACAAACGGCGACCTCAAAAAGCACAAAGTTGTTCATTCTGATGAAAAACCTTTCGCCTGTTCGGTTGAATCATGTGAATACCGTTGCAAAACCAAAACCAATCTTTCAATTCACTTAAAAACACACAGTGACGAGCGACGATACAAATGTGAACTTTGTTCATATCGCGGAAAAACAAGACAAATCGTAAAGATTCATTTAAAATATGTGCACACGGATGTGAAAAATTTCAAATATACACAGGAGCATTGCAGTTATGCCTCGAAGCGTAAAGGTAACTTGAAGATGCATCTGCTGACGCATGGAGCAAAGCAGGACAACCTTCAGTAATTATTGGTGCTACTAAATAACTCCTGCTTTTTGTAAATTTAAAGGATTTCGGCACACAGTGTAAAAACCGTTAACCATACAAGAGCTTAACAAAGGCTGAATTGTGGAAAATGTCAATTGAATAAATAATATTGAAACATACTGTATGATGTTTTAGTCAAGTCTGGATCCAGATTTCCAGACTGCCTGGAGAAAAACATACGGGCAAAAGATGTCTGATGTTTTAGTCAAATTTCTTTCTAGGCTTCCAGACTGTCTGGATT
>JAQGBI010000341.1:0-18104 GCA_034698325.1 Sminthurinus elegans | reverse complement strand
AACTAGTAAAAGAACTAAAGGTGGATTTACGTAGAATGAAAAAATGGTCCAACTCAACTCTTTTTATATAGAATCATGTTAAGATTTTAAATGAGTTTGAGTAAACTTTTTGTCATCAATATATCATCAAAATCATCATAATTCAAAAGGTACATACCGCACGTGCATGATGAATTCGAGTATGGATAATGGATAAATCATTAACCTGTCTTCAAAAAAAATTAGTTTATTGATTTAAAGTTTAACAATAAGAGGTGTGAGTCCTTCATTTGCGTCATAGTTTTTTTTGGAAAAATGACAATGACAATGACAATGTGCAATAAAAAATAGTATCAAGTTTTGACATTGACCATGAATCAGATGTGTTTAGTATGTACTTATTTCAAATTTAAAATACTTGTACTCTCAGTATTATGATTAAGCATGACTACTCAATTCAAGACACAATGCCCCATTAAAATATACTGTACAAATATTCAATTTACTCGGATTAATTATATATATACAGGTTGTTAAAAATCAGCAGAGATGGAACAAGATAAAAAAAAGTGGGGTGACATATTTTACTTTGAATGCTTTCATTTTTATTTACCCAGTTGTTTTCAATTTTTTTCAGTTTCATAACATTTTTAATATTTTTTCCTCAATAAGCAATAACAAAAGGAAAGCTTAACATGTTTAATGTTAAAATGAAAAAAGAGAGAGAGAGGAAATTAGATCTATTTATTTCAGTGACCCTGAACTAGCCCAATTGCAATTTACACAAACTGCGGTTTAAACAGTCATCTTTTTTTTAAATAATAATTGTACATTGTGCCCTTATTTACTCAAACATATCTATGTACACATAAATTACATAAACCCAGTTTTTTACTTTTGTTCTTCTAAAAATCTCAAGAACTGTGCAGCGCCTGATGTCTGACATTTGACGTTGCACTTGAAATTTTAAGGTTGCATGTGAGAATAGTTCAAAATATATGGATTGATACATCCGAGATGTACTACTTTAAACTTTAGCTCTGGATTTCTAACATTTCCAGCTGTACATAGTAAAGCTGTATCACTTTTTTCACTGGAGATAACTGTCAGAAATTCCTTTCCTATTTTGTCTCACGTTTCACGCTTCCCTAATGACCAAATGAATATACGATTAAGATAAACATGCGAGTCAAACGTTAAAGTCAAATTTATTTACAAATTACATGCATAATACATACAAATTCATATATATGTGCATGTATGATAACTGCGTCATTTTAGAATAAAAATGAGATACATTTACAAATTAGTTGCTCTTTTTGTCTTTCATTTCCTTGCTTTCCTTCTCCAGTCATATTTATTTGGCAAAAATCAAAATATAGCTCTTAAAATATTTTTTAAAATAGTCTCCAGTTTTTTTGTTTTCTGACCATTTTAAAAATTAAAATGCAAAACTGCATCTCTTGGTTTATTTACCTGTTTATCTTTTCCATTTGTGTACATTCCATAAAATCTGGTAGGAACAATGACCCACATTTTTTAAATAAAAGTCTTTCATTTTTTCTTCTTTTCTTTTAAATTATTATCATTCGTTCCTTTTTAGATGATTGTTTTTGGACCGGTTGCTCACCAACTGGATCGAGCTCCTACTGTCCAGCTTCTACGACTTTGGCCAAAAGCTCAAAGGAAGGATGTACGAATGGCTTTGAGAATCATAAATGTTGTCGCGGAGGAGCCCTTAACATTTTCTCTGATGCACTTGGATCCAAATACAAAGTAAGTGAACCAGCACAAAATCCTAAACCTAGTTCCAATGGACATGAAGTCACTGGACAGATTCAAAATTCGAAAAATGTAAATTCAAATATGCCGCCACAAAATCCAAGTGAACTGGGAAATCAAGGTAAACTGGAGACAGTCAAAACAAATGAGACGGTTCAACGGCCACGAGAGTATCCCCCACCACAAGCGGAAGTTCATCAGGCTTCAACAGGAAACGGTTAGGCTATTGACCTTTAATAAATAAATAAATGAACGAATAACCTTTTCTCAATCATGTGTTTTGGGTAAACTTTTAGTTGTCGTGACGGAGCAAGATGATGGCTTTTGGACAAAGCTTTTCAACTTTTTTGGCTAACAGTTGATAAAGTTTAACATTTCTAAGGCCTGTATAAAATATTATAGTGTAATCAGTACAATATGAATAATAGTACAATCTGTAGTTGGATTTTTCTGTTGTCTGTATACTATCGTAGTTTTACTAACATGAAATTTTCAGCTGTATCAAAAATGTACAAAATAATAAATTTAACTGAACAAATTAAGAATAAACATATGTAATAAAAATATCTAGTGAAATTCCAGTCCGGAAGCGTTTTTTGTGGTATATTTTACAATATATTATTTATTAGCAACAAGAACAACAAAAAATAATTTACAACACAATGACAATTTTATACATTCATTAATCAGTACTTTGAATTTCCAATCCAATCCACATCTCAAACTTACATTAAATTAAACACAAAAGTAAAAAAATTAAAGATACCTAATAAGACTACACTATTTTCAACCTAGTGGATTATTTTTCATAATAGTTCTAGATGCAGGTATGGGTTGTACTAAAGATCTTGTTAGAGGATGGCTATTTGTAGATTTCCCTACAGCTTGGGAAAAGGATTGAGATTGTTTCGGTGCAACACTCCTACCCTGTAGACCAGCTTTATTAGCTGATTGTGACTGTGAGTTGCTTCTACTTTGCATGGCATTAGATTTTGGTATCGAACTCTTGACTTGTGACACACTTCTACCCGAAGCTCCTGATTTCAACGTTGTTAAAGATTTTGACACTGGACTCTGGACTTTTGTTGCTGCTTGTGAGGAAGAGGAAGTTGCTCCTTGAACTGAACCAGCTGATCTTGACATGGATGCTTTTGAAGCTGATAGAGCATTACCGCCAGTTTTTACAGCGGATCTTCCAGCGGGCGAGGCTGATGACAAGGGTGAGGCTGCAGATTTTGTTAATGTAGAAGTAACTTTTCCAACTGATCTTCCCTGGGAAGAAGTCGCGCTATTTGCTTTACCTCCCACTGATCTTGATGCGGAAGTCACTGTTTTTCCTGCTTTTTTAGCTACAAATTTAAAAAAAAAGCTTTGTATAAATATTAAACATGTACTTTTAAATTTAACTTATTACTTTTCCATTGAAAAGCAATGTGACGTAAATATGGTAATATTGAGGTAAATTGTTACCTTGAGTTGATCCTAAGGCTCTGCTTCCTGCAACATTTTCCATCCCTGGTAAATTGAGCGAGTCGGTAGGGTTTGCACCTTCTGCGGCAACTGGTGATCCTGGAGCGTCACTTGGAGCTGCTGCTGAAACAGGAGCATTCTGTTCTACCGGAGAACTTGAATTATCTGAATTTGGTACAATAGGAGCTTGAGGAGTAGCAGAAGGCTCGGAGACAACGGGGTTTCCTGGAATTAGAGAGCTTTCTGGGAGTGCAGCAGCTTGTGAACTAACAACAGCAGCATTTTCTGGATTTATTGGAGCAGCATTTTGAAGTACGTTTCCACTTTCAGAATTAACTGGTGGAATACTCTGTACAACTGCTGGGCTTTCTGGGTTTACAGGGGGTGAGTTTTCAGGAGCTGAAGTTGGAGCTGGATTTTGAGGGGCATCTGCATTTGCAACAGCAACTGGTAGAGAACTTTCGGGATTTCCTGGAACAACATTGGGAACTGCAGGGCTGTCTGCATTAAGAGATCGTGTTTCCTGTGGTGCTGAAACTGCTGGAATTCCTGATAGGGCTTCAGTAGCGGCAGCAGATTTTTCAGGCGACACAGCAGCAACCACTGGGATTTCGGGCTTTGCTGGAACTGTTTCTGTAATAGCAGGGGCTGCGGGTGTTTCTGGAACAGCTGGAACGACAGGTGCTTCGGGATTAGCTGGAACTGCCGGAGTTTCGGGAACGGCTGGAACTGGAGGAATTTCGGGACTAGCAGGAACGGCTGGCACTGCCGGAGTTTCTGGATTAGCTGGAACTGGAGGAGTTTCTGGAACAGCTGGAACGGCTGGTGTTTCGGGATTAGCTGGAACTACTGGAGTTTCGGGATTAGATGGAACGGCTGGCACTGCCGGAGTTTCTGGAACAGCTGGAACGGCAGGTACTTCGGGATTAGCTGGAACGGCTGGCACTGCCGGAGTTTCTGGAACAGCTGGAACTACTGGAGTTTCGGGATTAGCTGGAACGGCTGGCACTGCCGGAGTTTCTGGAACAGCTGGAACGGCAGGTGCTTCGGGATTAGCTGGAACAACAGGTGCTTCGGGATTGGCTGGAACGGCAGGTGCTTCGGGATTAGCTGGAACAGCTGGAACTGGAGGAATTTCGGGGACAGCTGGAACTGGGGCGGTTGCTGGTGTTTCGGGATTAGCAGCAGGTACTGCATCCGCTTGTCTACGGAAACGCAAGTGTTGATCAGGTCTCTGATTTCCTGAAATTGCTTGAGTTTCCTGTGCTCCAAAATCTAAATCTTTCCTGGTAAAAACAAAAGTATTCAAATTTATTCTACGTTGTTAAAACAGGGAAAATACTGAAACTTGATCATTTATCATAGTGTCGACGCTAACGTAAATAGCTAATGTTGTCGTTCATACCATGCTTGCAAATGCGATTTACGGGGAGCATCATGGTCTATCAAATTAAAGGATGCAGATGACCTTGAACTTTCACCAACAAATTTGGATTTGTACGTTTCTCGGTTTTCTGGAATTTTACTCAAGGATTCACTTTCGGGCAGAACCGGTGTTTCATCCTGCTTTTCCTTTGGAGGTACAACCACAATTTTGTAATAATCAATATCCGGAGTATCAAATGCAGCACGACGTACAGCTTGTCTTGTTTTATCAGTGTCAACTTGAGAAGCACTGGCTGCTTCAATATTATCCCCTTGTGTAGTTTCAGCTGATCGACGTCTCCTCCTCCTTCGTGATTGAGACACTACGTTTTGTCTAGTTGTCTTTGAAAGTAAAGAACGTTTTTTTCGATAAACGTGATTGTTACTCTCTTTAATTATGACGAGAACCTCATCTTGATCTTGTCCATCCGGCAAATTTTTGACTAGTTGGTCGTCATTGACCTGAATTTGATTGGCCCGAGTTAAATCAATATAGCTTTGTTTTAAATGTGAAGGCTTCTCCGGTTTTTTGTACTCTATTTGGTAGCGGTAAATCGTCTGTGGTACGGAACTTTTACTTTTCTGTGTTAATGGATACCTAAGGATTGGGATTCCATTATGATTTTTGTAGTATTCAGATAGCATCCGTTCAAAGATTCCATAGTAAAACATGGATGCCGGCAGTGATTCTGATTCTGGTTCCAGATCCGAATCTTGATTTGGAGCTATTTTAAATGAAAAACTTGGTGGTTGGAGGTTTTGAATTTGAATTGCAGAATTTGATGATGCATCTTCATTACTTGTACTTTTAAACTCGTCATCTTTAAATAATCCCTTAATTCAAAATCAAAACAGGACATGATATGACATTTTTTTTCATCATAAGTCATAAATCATAATAATTGATCAACAAATATCAGTACTTTGAAAACGTGAGACCGGAATCCGGAATATTGCTAATAATTAAAAAGTTTGTGTGTGTGTACTTTGGCGGATGCGGTGAGTATGCTGAAGGTCAGCGTCAGTGCAAATGCATGCACAATGTTTTTGCTACGCGACATTTATTACAACTTTTAAATGCTGGATTATTGAGGATCATGTAATGTGTACGGAGTGGACAGCAGATCGGAATCACAACAACAACAACAATTTAGTCCCCGTTATGCATACACTTTAAAATGACGGTCAAGAACAAGTTCCAAATTTAAGGGAAAACTTATTCACATAATATATCAACGTTTACACAATTGGCACTGAACTTTTGCTTTTATTTATATAAAAAAAATGCAGCGCGTGTGTTGTTGTTGTGATATTGAATGGAAAACATAATGCCAAACGCCAAACAAAGTTCTGAGTGAATAATGACAATCAACGACCAATTGTTTGTAAATTTTATGACGATTGAAAGTATTGTGTAATTCTCATGTAGTAAAAGTTGAACTTGTTTTTTTTCTCATTCAGTCATCAGTCATCAGGCTTACACAGTATGAGCATGGTCATATGAACTTCAGACGTAGCGTTTATGAAAGATTGGACGTCCTGGATCTGTAATTTGTGTAAATCATAGTAATGCGAACACGAATTTGATTGCAGAATTCTTATGCCCACTAATACATGATCCACGTAAACACCATGTAAAACCACAAAGGACGGAAAAAGCATTATTTTTCATTTGAAGCAAAACAGCCAGAAACTTTTTATGTCAAAAATAGTCCACTCTCTCTCCAAAAATATCTTTGTATGCAAATGGTTTGTAGTTTGTACGTTGACATAACTGTAAACTTTGAAAAGTTTTGTCTTTTATATGAATAGTTTCATGTATTAAAATTGAATTTTGATATGAAAATCCTGTAAAAAAATTCCTGAAATACAAATTTGCATATGAAGATTGATGACACGTGAAATCTTTGTTGTTTTCATTCATTTTCACCATGAGATGCTCAACTGTAAATCCCTGTTAAAACACATGTACAGTCTGTAAAAGAAAATGCGAGTCAATGTGCTATTTGCCAATATGCGGTATGTGCACAATATATGATTCATCTCAATGGAACCAAAATTTGAGACGGAAATTAATTTGAATAAACCAATAAAATTAAATATCACCTGCTCTGTAGAATGGAACGATTGACATGCACACGCATGTATTCATTTATATATGCAATCATGCTTGTGTGTAAAGTGCAAATTAAACTTGAGTATATATACTTGTATAGTATTTCCAATAATTTACATGCATGAGAAGAGTGTACTGAAATTAACTATAAATAGTAAATTAAAATTCTGAAATTAAGAGAGTAGGTCATTTACATACATCTCCACATGAATGAATTCATCACCCATTCATAAACTACAGGATGAAACACCTTTTTTTGCTCCAGTTATCTTTACTGTTTTTCATATAAGCACGCACACTAATATTTTTACGAGGCGTAAAACATGACGGACTGTGTATTTTTTATTTTCACAAAGAACAAGTCATACGCACTACATGCTTTTTTACATCATACCCAACATTTTTTACCTTAGATCCACTGGAATCAGGAATCAGAAGATACATCTGGCAAACAGACGTGAGATTTTTGTGTCTTTGTGTGTAAAGTGTGAACTGTGAACTGAACTCTTGTTTTTGAAAATAAAATGACTAGATCTGTTATTGTAATTATTATTGTTGTATTTTTTTATTGTAAAAATACTTTTGGATTAGGTAAGATAATAAATTTTAGGAAGATTAACATTATTATCAACTTTTTTTTTAGTTTTGGGTTTTGGGCCATCAAGTTTTAAAATAAATTGATAAAACTATATATAATCGATTCGTTTATTATTTCATTTAATTAATGTATTATAGAGAAAAATGCGGAAGCGTGTGGAGATGAAACTTGGGTTTTGTATAAAGACGAAAAATGTCTAAAACTCATTGACACGGCCATGAATTATGATTTAGCAGTGGATCAATGTTCAATGGAAATTGGTTCAAAACCAGTAGATCCGCTACTCACAATAAAGTCTGAAGAGGAGCAAAAAGCCATTACAAAACTCTTATTTCAAGATTTACAAATATTTGACAATATTTGGTTGGGTGCTAGACGTCATGTTGAAAATGGAACTGCCCGTTTTTTATGGGGTGATGGATCCACTGTAGATTTTTCAAATTGGGCTCCACATCATCCAGGTCTAGATGAAGGTTTAGAGTGTACTCAACTCACATCTCGACTCTCTCTGTACAAAGGTCAAAGTGATTTAGAGGGTGATAGTTATGTTACGGATCCGATCCCGGAATTACGTTCAAGGATGGAAACGGATGTTGATGGTTATTGGAAAGATACTGTTTGTGGACGAAAGAATTTGGCTGTATGTCAAAAAGCTCAAAATTGGACAAGTAATCAAATCCAATCGTTTCTTGTTGAAATCCGAAGATCTCATGCTACACTAATAAAAAATCCTGGTAAATACTAAATATACATGTGTACCTAAATCTCATATGAATTTTTAGGATTTTGCAAAAAAAAAAAAAATGTTATGATGTGATTGTTAAATAATATTCATTCAAATTCTATAGTTCCAATTGGTTTTATCTATACGGAATTTCCTGGAAATCCTGGACCTACATTAATTTGGCCACAAATTAAATGGACAGAGGTTACTGCAAATTTTGCAGGATATTTTTTTAGAGCAGAAGGTGGAGGTTCGGCAGGATTTGGATTTCCTCAAGGTGACAGCACAAGACAAATATCAGAAGTAAAATTTATGGATAGTATTGGTGACAAGTCTCCAAATACAATCAGTCTACCATCTTCTGGTTGGAGTGGTTTAGTAAGAACTGGTGATAATTATGGATACGCGGGGGCTCATTGGAATGAGGGAATTCAATTTTACACATCTCCATCTGAAATCCGTCCAAAAAACATGGCCGTTAAAATATGGAAACGAACGGGATGAAAAGGAAAAATAATGAACAATAATAATACCTGTATAGGAATGACCTCATTTGATCAAACAAACGACATATTCTTCAGTGTCAGTTTTGAAGGGGATTTTCAATGTTTTTGACACCTTTTCATACATTTTCAAATATTTATATTCATCTTTTTACATTGCGTCCATATACAACATATTATACATAACATTATTTATCTTTGTATTATAATTAAATTACCATTTTTTTTACCATATTTTGTATTTCAAATTTAAAATATGTCTCATATAAAGTCCACATTTTTTGTAACCAATCTCCAAAGGAATAAATGCAATAGATGCATATATTTTGCACACAGCTGCTTATATTTATGTATAATAATATTACTATTATAAACGAAACAGCAAGATAAAACAAAAGTTTATATATGTGAGAGAGAATAAGTAAACGCCGGATTCACGAAAATCCGCTTTATTGAATATTCATATACTTTAGGTCAAGGACTAACTACCCTGAAAATTTTAAAGTCCTAACATAATTGGAAGTATTTTAAAAAAATTAATAAAGTTAAAATTTAACATGTAAGAGATGCTGTGCGAGAAACTGGCGAGACGAATTCCTCGCATTCCTTAGATTCGTGAATCCGGGGTTTACTTATTCTTTCCCACATATATTTAAATACATACAAAAAAGAGTTTGAAACGCCCAATTTATACTATTAAACACGATCATCATAAAAAACAGCTCGCATGACAAACTTTAGAATTTCAGAACATGAATCGAGAACGTTCTTTGGGGCATTAAAATTTGAATTATTAATGTATGAATGTTTTCTCAATACTTTCTTCTTTTTTCTTCATATTCTCATATATTACTCGCCATTCGTGATATGTCGTGCATATACTAAAACAAATGGGTAATGCTGCTCATATATATATTGTATATACAAATGTACGTAATATATACTTACTCTTCATAACTACAAATATATTTCTTTGACGAATTTTAAAAGTTGAGTTCAAGTGGAAGAAACTACAGATTGCAATTAAATAAAATTCTGGACTTGTATAATATCTTGTACTTTTGTTGTTGTTTTATTTTTGTACAAGCATATTTCAAAGTAAAAAAAGAATGAACAGTTTACATGTGCATCCTGCATCAGCTTTTAATCAGGCTTATTCATTTGGGCCCTCATCAACAATAACATCTTCTTCTTCCGCCTCCTCCTCTGCAATTGCCTCTTCTTCATCAACAAATCAACTACAGCCACAATCACAACCATTTTGTTTTCAAGTTTCATCTTGGGATGGAAACTCTACAAATTCTACTGCTACAACTTCAACTTTTTCAACTCCTCAACACCCTTCTACTTCACATCTACCAAATCCGTCTATAGCCCTTTGGGTACCTTCTTCCTCTAGTCCATCACATATTTATCCTACAACTCTTCATTCAGGTTCACAAATTCGAGGACTGGGAACAACCATAACTGTCACATGGGGATATTTATGTAATTTCATTAAAAAATTTCCATGTGGTGGAAGTTTCCGAAAACTTCCAGGCTGTTTGTGTACTATCATCATTTTGAGTATCATTTCCTTTATCATCTTTATTGTCGTCACAACACCCAATTTTAGTATCAGAATGAATCGTCGAATGTATCCAAAAGGTCAAATTTCTTTTCTTAAAATATATATATTTTTTTTGTTCTCCATGGTCACACTGTTTTACTTTTCAAGGGTTGATAATAAATATTAAAGTTCTTTTTACAATTTTCTAGGTCAGTTGACCTGCTATTCAAGGAATGAGAATGAAACATCAGTGGTATTAGAAAATACTTCATCCATGTTGTGTCCAGTTGGGGAATACTGTTATAATATTCGGATAATTCAAAATTCTACAGGAGATGCACAAGAATATGTGAGGAAAGGATGTGATACAAATAGTCAGCACTGGCTCTGTTCTTACAATGAAGACACAAGTAGGAAAAACGAACGAGACATCACACATCAGTGCTGGTCAGTTCATAGCTATGGTAATCGAGGAGAATGTACATGTACCAGATAATGATGATGAGAAATTCTGTCTACGGGATTATTTACTAATATAAAATTAAATACAGTGATTTAAAATTTGAAAATAAAAAACGATATTATTTTTGGTATTTATAAATCACATTTTGTTTGATTTTTTAAAAAGACATTTCATGTAGTAAATACTTGGCTTTCATAACTAACTATACATTATAATAATCATAATCAAGCAAGTTTTAATTTTTTTGAAGAGGTTAGTATATATATTATAATTTGAAGTTCGTATTTGTTGCTATTCTATTCTAATGATGTAAAAGAATGGCGACTTTTAAAACTTTGGAAAATATTTTCAATTATTATTATTTTTTTTATTTTATACTATCATTCAAATCAAATTACAAGTTATTACACTATTTTCATTCTATTATTGAACATTTAAATATTATATTTTAATATATTATTATTATATCTGTTGATTCGTAAAACGTAAAACAATAGAACAACTATATTTTCATATATTTTATATATCAAGTAAATAAAAGAATGAGAAATTTGTATATACTTTTTATTTCTTCAAGGTGGCTTTAGGAAATGAAGTTTTCAATTGTTTTTTGGAAAATCCACAATCATCAGAATATTGAATTTTCTTGACAGTCTTCGAAGTACCAACAGATTTGAGATTATTTTTCCAGCAGTCAAAAGGCAAATGATATTGAGGACTTTGACCCTCAGTCTCCAACTTGATGATAACTTCCTCTAATTTTGGCATAGTTTTCAATTTAAATCCTTTTGGAAAGACTTTACCACCTCTTAGATAACCTGTGAAATTAGTTGAATCCGATCCCCACCAATAAAATAGTAACTGTAACTTGACAACTTTCCCCATTACTGGAAACACAACACCTGGTAAGTAACCAATTGGATTCCTCAAAATGATCTCTTCAACACTGTCGACACTAGCCAAGAATATACGATTAAGTATCTCGGAGACTTTGCCATTTTCGTTATTATATGTTGAATCTTCCATAATATGAGTCAAGTCAATATCAATGCATTTAAGATTATCCAATTTCTGTAGTCGAGAATACTCATCTAATTCCTCCATATGGTTTTCTCCTTCTGGATCAACTGGCATAAAACAGAGTTCCTTTGTTTCAGAATTGATTGGCTATAAGAAAAAACAATCATAATAAAAATTATTTTTTATTATTTATATTATACATATTATTATTCAAAATTACTTTTTTTAAAATTTTGTTTATAAATTTACAAAAAAAAACTTATAATAAGTAATACTTACAACCATCCATGGCAAGTCCTTATCTTCTCGTTTTTCATCATCATGATCACTACTTGACGAAGATGAGATTTCATCAACCTATTTTTTTAAGTAAACAACGAAACATTTATAAATGATTGATATAATACATGACAAATTTCTTTGAATAAAACAATAATACATCACCACTATATTTTTCATAGTACAAGAAACAAAAAAAAGATAACTTTGTTATATATAATATATGTACATACCAAATCGGAGGATGACGAAACCGGTGAATTTGACAATGATGATGAGTCTGATGAGCTATCATCAACTTGTTTTATTTCTTGGTTAAACCGTTTGGATCCTTTTGCCCCTTTGATTTCAGACAAGGCTCGTTTTTTTGACCCTTGACCTTCCATTATAAATAACCTATAGATGCAGAAAAAAGAAACGAGAGAGGCAAAAGCCGTGAGTAAAAAAGAAAGAAAGAAAAAACGGTAAAAATACACAAAGAAATTTTGCATTTAAATACAAATAAAACTTACCTTTTGTTCTGTTTTTCGTTAAACTTTAACAATGATTATCAAGTTGATACACGCTGATAGAGCAGTTGACAGGTCAAGCTAGTGAAAATCAATAAATAACTGATAAAACTGATGAGTAACTGCAATTAAAATGCCGAAAAATTTCTTCTTTTGATATGTGCACTCATAGAGTGTAGAGCGGTAGTCTATTTTGAATTGTTTTTAGTGATTTGTGAAATCCTGTGATTTTGAAGTGTAAATATAAATAAAGTTGGTTAACAAAATGTACATTATTTAAATCATTTGTTAAACCCACAAGTTTTGTGCCATTATTAGATAATGTCAGTTATCTTCCTATTAAAATAATTACATATTTACGCACATATTATGCACATATTATGCACAATTAAATTTCTAGTCTGATTCAAAATCTTTTCACATGATTTTGTACTTTGGACTTTTGACATTTGACATTGCAATATTGTAATTTTTAATTAATGAGTCATTAACAACATCCGTACATTAGTATTGTTCTTAATGTATGTTGTTGTATACCTTCATATTTGTTTCTACTACGTAAAATGTGTTTGTATTTAAAACATTTAACGTGAAGGAAAATAGAGAATAATCATAAGTGTACATATTATACAGAGTGACGAATGGTGTGATTTAACTTAAATCATTTAAGCAACAAAAAATTAATTAATCGTCGTATACAGTAGAAAGGTATATATTATATCTACAAGCATTTCATTCTTGTAATTTAATTGATATATGTTTACCTAATCAAAACACAAAACTTTTTATAATATAGCGGAAGGGATACTAATTCTAATATGTATATAATCTTTATGTTATTTCATATTTAGAATCTGTGATAGTTCGTATTCAAACACACTACAAAGAGAGAATAGAGAGATGGCATTTCGTGGTTTTTTTAATCAAGCGTTGGGACAAGCTGCTACTTTTGTGAATCAAACAATAGCAAATTCCACTCAATCCCACTTTTTAGGATCTGAGATTTCTGTTGCCAATATTTTTAGTGTAAAGGAAATTTCAAGGAGTCAAGCAGCTGATATTCCCAAATATCCAATTTTACAAAGATCAGAAAATTCTCTATTGATTTTATATGGACCAATAGACAAAAAACTATCTCCTTGTAGTCATGTGATTATTCTTCATGAACCGGAAACAGTTGTTGGACGACAGTCTCAACGAATGTTCTCCATTTATAGATCAAATGATGAACTTCAAGCCACAACTTGCTTCATTCAATTTAAAGAGACTCTTCCTATCCTCGTTGCTATTGATCCATTAGTGGTAATCATTATTAATTATTACTGTTATTACTGAAGAACTAAAAAAATATATATAAATATGTTGGGAAATTTGCTCTACTTTTTTGTTTAAATATTTATGTATTTTTTTTTTAGATATGTGAGAAAAACATGTTGGACAAACTATGTTTATCATTAAGAGAAAATACAGGCTGGTCTGCTGTTCATTTAACTGCAGCGCACAATTTTTCCTCTTATTTTAGTCGACCCATTATGAAAGAGTAAGAAATAAATCCATATTATAAATTATAAACTATAATTAATTGTAGTTTAAATATACATAACCATATTTTTGTTATAAATAATTATAACACATATACAATATACAATGTACACAGAATACTTTTAATTTTCAACATAATAATTTGGGGTTTTCTCATGTTTTAATTAAATAGGTATTTGAATTTGCAATCTAATATGAGACTACAAACTCCAATTCATATTGCAGTAGAATATAAAAATACTGAGGCTGTCAAGGCACTTCTCGATCTTGGTGTCAATCTAGATTTGGTAGATGAACGTGAAAATACTATCTTACATATTGGTGCTGATAAAAATGTTACTATTCTAAATGTGAGTTTATTTTTGTAAAATATAAAATAATTTTACTGTTAAACTGTGTGAAACTGTTTTCTCTTGTTTCACTTTATCAAGTTTTTTTTAAAAAAATAAAAAATATGTATATATATTTTGAACTGGTTTTTTTTTCTCTAGATACTATTGAGAGAAGTGGCTATCCGTTCTCCTCTTTTATTAGAAATGCGAAATAAAGATAATTGTACACCATTACATCTTGCGTGTAGAAGTAATAGTCCAGAATGTGTCAAAGTAAGGGTGTTTTTTTTTTTTTTAGTTTATGTATTCTACTTTTGATTATTATAATTTTGTCGTACTTTTGTAATGATGAATTATTCTTCTATAATTTTATAGGCACTTTTGGCAGCTGGAGCAGACGTTAATGTACCATTTAAGGATTCATATCCAATTCATATGGCTGTTAATTCCAGATCTGCTTGCTGTGTAAAGGAAATTGTTAGTCGTAATCCTGAACAACTTCAACTCAAAGTAAAATACCATTATTTTTTTTTCCTTTGTAAAACAAAATTTAGGTTATGATTATTATTATTTTATTTTTAAAGCAAATTACACATTTGAACTCAAAATAAAACATATATATTAAATGTTAATAGTAAATTTTCTTTTATTTCAAAAAGGATTTGGCGGATGGTGGAACTCCTTTACATTGGGCTCACGGTCCTGAAATTATTGGAATTCTCTTAGAACTTGGTTGTGACCCAAGCATACTAGATAATAATGGAAAAAGTGCACTTCATCAAGCTATAAAACGAGGGGAACTTAAATCAGTTATCCTTCTTTTATGTCATCATGCTCCTATAGAAATACAAGATGAAGATGGCAATACTCCTCTTCATATTGCCTGTGAACTCCAGTTTAAAAATCGTGATGTGTGTTTGACCATTATAAAAGCTTTAATTGTGTTTGGAGCTAACTTAAATGTATTAAATAAAAAGGGAGAGACTCCTCGTCATGTCTGTTGTACAGTCCCAAATGTTGTACAAGAATTCAAGGATGCAGCTTTATTTTACTTGGCTAAAGTCGGTGCTAAACGTTGCCCAACTGGACAACAACAACAAAGTTCTTCCTCTCCTTCATCATCATCTTCACCTGGAAATTCACAAAATGAAATGTTAGTTCTTCGTCCTTGTACTCGGGGATGTGCAAAAGATGGAACATTTGATGGAAATCCTCCTGATCTATTTCCAGCCTTGGATAATTCAAATCTCATGGATGAATGTCTAGCTGCCTTTAGCATTAATACAGAAATGAGACATGCTAATTCAATTCCTATTGGACTTAATGATAATGAAAATACATTGATGGACACACAACCCACTACTACTTCTACTACTTCTAATAGAAGTCGAAGAACTTCTCCAGATTTAGAATCTTCGATTGGTGGACGAGTATTATGTTTGGATGGTGGTGGAATCCGGGGTCTTGTCCTCACTCAAACTCTTCTCGTTATTCAAGAAATATTAGGACACCCTATCAATGATATGTTTGATTGGATTGCTGGAACTAGTACAGGTGGTATACTTGGTCTTGGACTTGCATGTGGAAAATCAGTCTTGGAACTTCAAGCTCTTTATTTAAGATTAAAAGATAAAGTATTCACAGGTGGTAGACCATATAGTTCACAAACCATGGAGGATTTTCTTAAAAAGGAATTTGGTGAATCTAGCAGTAAGTATATATATAATAATATATTATAATATACAAAATATAAAATCAAAGTCATATTATTTTTGGGGGGGGGGGGGGGTAATTTTATTTTTCAAAACAACAGAATGCGGGCATAGTTTATAACATACTGTATTGATTTTTCCCCTTTTATAAAATAGCAATGGGAAGTATAACTCATCCTCGAGTCATGATCACAACTGCAATTGTTGATACCCGCCCCGCAGAATTTCATTTTTTTCGCAACTACCTCTCACCACAATGCATTCTCAATCAATTTCAAAATTATACAAGGAATACAAATAATGGAAATAAGAATAAAAGTCCAAATGGTAGGAACAGTGGAGAAAATGCTATGGAAGTGGATATTGGAGAAACAGAGGATGAAAAAGATCTCAAGAAATTTGTGTGGCAAGTGGCAAAATGGACTGGTAATAATTATTTAATTTATTTTATTTTAAAAATAATGATGATTTTCAATTTCTTTTCATAAATAATAAATAATGTATGATAACTATTTTGTTGGTTTATAGGAGCGGCTCCTTCCTTTTTTCAAGTTGATGGTCGTTATATTGATGGTGGTTTGGTCTCAAATAATCCAACATTAGATGCCCTAACAGAACTGTTCCAATTTAGTGCATCTATGAGAGCAGTGGGTGACTTTAAAATTCCAGGGATGGATATGGGGAGTAGTAGTGTGAAAATTCCGAGTGTTGTTGTAAGTTTGGGATGTGGTGTCCAACCAAAAGAGGAAGTCAATACAACTCATCTTGATATAGCGTGGCCTAAAGGCGTTATGGATGCTCTCTCAGCTATTCCAAGACTACAAACAATGGTCAATTTACTCGTTGATCAGGTAAAAGAATAAAACAATGCTAATACTAATAGCAAATAATAATTATTTGTCTCTTAAGTACAATACTTAAGTACATAATATTACGTATTATTACAACTTAAAAAATATTATGAGAAATAATAATTAAATAATGTACATGTTGAATTTTAATAAAAAAAAAAAAGGCAACACAAGCAGAGGGTCATGTAGTCGAGCGGTCAAGAGCTTGGTGTAGCTCAATTGGAGTTCCATTCTTCCGGTTTTCTCCACCCTGTCCTGTTTTTGTAGATCTGGATGAAACACAAGATGACGTACTAATTGACTTGATGTGGATTACGAGAGCTTATACTTTAGCTCAAGAAAGTAAACTAGAGGAATTGAGACAGGTGCTCATTCGTAAAGCGCCAACAGGAAGACAACAACAACAACAACAGTAATAATAATTATTCTTTATTCTTATGTAACTATAATTTCTAATTTCTATAAGCATTCGTCGAGATCGCTGTACAATATTATAAAATACATAATCCATTATTAATGTAATATTAGCAACGATTATTCAGGATTATTAATAGTTATTATTATTATCATTTTGTTTTTCTCGCATCTATTTTTTTTTATATTTTACATAAGAATGAGTTGAGAGGGTGCCTACCCATATCAAATAAATATTCTATTCTAAGAATATAAAAACTATTGTACGGGCAGAGTAAAAGGCAATTGTGAAGAAAGTAGTAGTATGAATTGTTTTTTCCACATGTATAATTTACTTGAAATTTTGACAAATTTCAAAAGCTGACTAAAATATGAAATGTAACCGACAAGTATTATATATATGTATATATTGAAATTATAATAATAGTTGTGTCAAATGGACTGATTATGGTCATTAGTGATTAGGAGAAATTACATATTTGTGTTGATTCTGAGTTATATGTACCATCATAATTTTTTTGTTCCTGTTTCAGGTTGTGTACAATGTGTTTGTTATGTTAAGAGCTATAGTAATAATTGTTACTAGTTGTTTTAATAGTTGCATAGAGCTATTTCATCGTTGATATTATAGAAATTTGATATTTTTCTTATATGTATACCAAAAAATAAAATTATTATTAATTATTATTATAGTCTGACTTGGCATCACATAAAAGACTACTGTAGGATTATTGTAAATTGTAAAGGACCAGTCCGGATTTTGGGCTAAATCGGTGACCCACACTTGACCCACATCAAAAGAAGCGTATTGATGAGACAAATTCAGTGGTATGGGT
>JAQGBI010000340.1:0-18164 GCA_034698325.1 Sminthurinus elegans | reverse complement strand
TAAACTTTCATGGGTCCAGTAGTTTTTCCTTGATCGTTGATGCAAAATCCAACAATTCACATTTCTATATTCCTTTTACTTCATGAACTGCCGTTTGATGATGTTTGACCCTCTGTTCTGTATTCACTTTAAAAGTGCAATCCGGAAAAGAGCAATACCATTTTTTTATCTCCTTTGTGAATCAGCATATACGTTTTTAAGTTGCTTCAATGTTTCGATGCGTAATCAAATCTTGTCCCAGCGAATTCAAAAGATACAATGCCAAAGTGTGAATTTCTGATATGTCTCTGCACATTCGATCTTGTTTTGGCTCGGAATGGACAAAGTTCACATTTGTACTGTTTTTCCTCACTGTGAGTCTTCAAATGATGGAAAAGATTAATTTTGGTTTTGCAACGGAATTCACATGATTCAAACGGACAGGCAAACGGTTTTTCATGAGAATGCACAACTTTGTGGCTTTTCATTTCTTTTCTTGTCCTGGCTTCAAAGTTGCAGTTGGGCTCGTCACAACTGAAATGTTTTTCAAGCGTGTGAGTTTTGACGTGCTGAGAGAGATTGTTTTTGCTTTTCCCTTTGTATTCACAAAGTGGACATTTGAATGAAGGAAGTTCTTCTTCCTCTACCGGACGATGCGTGAGTTGATGTGATTTGAGATGAGTACTCTGAGCTGCTGAATACCCACAGTTTGTCTTCGGGCATTTAAAAGGTTTTTCTTCCGTGTGAATTCTGGAGTGAGCTTGAAGATCACCTAGACGAGCCGCGGCATAGGAGCAGGATTCAAATTGACAAACGAATGGTTTTTCTCCCGTGTGAATTTGAGTGTGCTGAAGGAGACTTGCTTTGTGTTTGGTAGAAAACCTGCAGTTGGGATGAGAACACCCAAATGATTTTTCATCAGAGTGAATTTTTAAGTGTTTTCTGAGATCGAACGTTTGTTTTGCAGCGTAGCTGCATCCAGATTCTGGGCATGGAAAAGGTCGTGAAGATGTTGTTTTGAAGAGATGAACATCTCTTAAATGCTTTTTGACACTGTCTTCCCGTTTTGTCGTGTAGGGGCACTCGGGGCATTTGAAAGGCTTTTCCATCGAATGAACCGTCAAATGTCGTTTGTAGCGTTGGTAAATTCGGGTTGAGTAAAAGCAATTCCTGCATTTGTACTCAATGCCATTCTTATCCGTATTGATTTTTTTAGATGCCATTTCTCGGGATTCCTTTGAGCCAAGTCAACATAAAACTAGAAACTATACAAAAACGTTCCTCAGATTTACAAACAAAAATTCAAACCTACCAAAAATGGCACAAGTAGGCTTATCAATATTTTTCCTCGGGTTTTATTCACGGTAAACGAACTTCAAAAAGTTGACTTGTTCCAAAAAAAAAACATGTTGATTTTAAAATGAAGCGTTGTTGGCACGTGAACATTTGAGCTTCAATTAAACTTGACGTTTAAAATGACAAAAACGAGGATTTTTTAGGTTTAGACAAAGTCTGTAGGGTGTTTCCTCCGCAAATCTTACAGAAATGTTTTAAGTATTTTTTCACGAGTTATCCTTAAATTAGATTAGCGTCTAACCAAAATTCAAGTATGAACTAAATAAAACTTTTTTTCAGGAATATTTTGCTGTGGCTTTTGTTTAAAAAGTAGAGCTGAAATTTTGGCTGGGTGAAGTGCTGAGTTTTGAATAAAAAATTGAGCTGTGGGTAAAACATGTAAAACTTTTTTAGCCTTGAAATGTGAAAGGCAGAAAAGAGAAGGGGAATTCTTGGAAATGGTCATTTGTCCGTCGAAGGATTTGTAAATTTACAGGAAACCATTGGGAAAAAGAAAATCCGTTAAAAACGAATGGCAAAGCGTAAGCTGTGCTCAGAAAATACCTTTTAAGTTGTTCTATTCATAACTTGAAAGGCCCTCTTTCTGCCATCAAAGAAAAAGCACAACTAAATCCAACTTTTGTTTCACAAAGCTGAGCAAAAATACTCAAACTAATTTTCAGCAATAAGATTTTTTGTGAGAGTATGTTTCCTGTTTTTCCTGTGGAATTTTAAAATTCAAGTACGTAAAAAAGGGATGTTGCGCTGTCCTAAATTAAAAGAGTTTAGCTTTGCCATTATTTTGTTCTTGAGTAATCTAATTGGCCCATTTCACGAATTTTGCATGAGCTCGTAATTACCAACTGTTTAATTCACCATCGAAATTCAGCACTTTAAAATAAACTCACTTGCTGTACTTGAATGTTCTAAATTGAATTACTTAAACGCCGTTTAAAATAATTTAAGCTGTTTGTTACACTTTTATACACGAAGTTGGTGTCTCCGACCAGTCCAGCAATCGAAATAGTACCCGAATTGTCTGTCTTACAATCCGAAACATTACATTTGGCTGTGAATATACATGAAAACTTTGTTCCTGTCACGTACATGGAAAGTCATTGAGATTGCTAACATTTTGTTGATTGCTACAAAAATTAAAAGTCTCACTGTGGTAGTTAAAAGTTTGTGCATTTCATGAAACAACCGAAACGATAACCACGTTACTTGCATTTTACAATTAAATGAATATTGATCGCCGTTAGTGTGTTTCAAAAAACCCTGGCTAAA
The DNA here is from genome assembly GCA_034698325.1 of Sminthurinus elegans. Classification (NCBI taxonomy): domain Eukaryota; kingdom Metazoa; phylum Arthropoda; class Collembola; order Symphypleona; family Katiannidae; genus Sminthurinus; species Sminthurinus elegans. The sequence continues at coordinate 15,563 of JAQGBI010000340.1, read as the reverse complement.
AAGGCAAAAAATAAACAGCACACTGCCGTTTTCTGATTTTGAGTTATTTCGACGCCGTTTACTTTTTGAACGGCAATTTTTAGTCCAGCAGCTCACAGATGACTAGCGTCTAACAAAGGAAATTTGTGAATGATCACTTCAATTGAAGAAGTGAAAAAAGTTTTCTCAGTAAAATAAGGGATTTTTGTAGGCGTTTGAATTTGAATGGAGTTAATAAATATAAATGCAAACCTCCATCTTGATAATAGCGCTTTACTGCATAATTTAATTGAAGGTTAAAGTCGGGTTATCACAATTTCCTTTGGATACTCAAATTTGAAATGCACGTGGTCTCGTTCATGTCCTCAGTGAAAGGTTTTCGCTGTCAACCCAAATACTCGACGAAATGAAATAAGATTCTTCGAAAGCTCCGTGACTTACGAATGTATTTTAATGGGAGGTTTCGATTTCACGAGATTGTTATTACCTGTATTTTCAGCTGCTAAAAACTGCAGCAAACCTTGATCACACTTTTAAAGCAGTCAACTCACACAACACATGAATCGAGAAGAAAGTACATCATTTATCCTGTCACATACATGACCGCAATAAAAATTGAAATTGAGAAAACTCGTAAAATTCCCTCCATCAAATTTGAATGGCCTTTTGTCTATAGGAATTAAACGTATTATAGTTTGAGCAGCAAGGTTTATTTGGATTTATTAAGTGTGGGATGCTCAGCAAAGTATTTGTAAGACCAAGTTTTATTTAAGAGAGAAAATAATTCTGCTAAGCACCAATACACATAACTCTGCACTCTGCGATTCCTCAACAATGGACTTCAAAAGCCACACGAATATCCATTCAAGTGAAAAGCCGTTCAAATGCCCCGAGTGCCCCTACAGGCCAAAACACAGAGGAAATGCCAAACAGCATTTCAAAAATATCCACTTGCTCCGAACAGGATCTGCTCGACCTTTTCCATGTTCAGAGTCTGGATGCAACTACGCTGCAAAAGCAAATTCGGATCTCAAAAAACACTCAAAGGTTCACACTACTGAAAAACATTTCGTTTGTTCTCAGCCCAACTGCAACTTCTCTTCAAAGCATAAGCAAGGTCTGGTTCGTCACACTCGAATTCACACGGGCGAAAAACCGTTCGTTTGTCCATTTGAAGCCTGTTCTTTTGCCACGACCAAACAAAGTCAACTTGTGAGCCACACGAGAACGCACACAAAAGAAAAACCATTTAAATTCCCGGAGCCAAATTGCGAATATTCAACAATAAGCAGCACTAATCTCAAACATCATCGACTTGCTCGCCATTCAAAAAAAGACGAGGAACAACCTTCATTTTCATGTCCACTTTGTGAATATTCTGGAAAGAGTTAAAACATTCTCTCCGTGCACATCTATCGACACACGCTAGAAAAGTTGTTCAAATGTGATGAGCCAACCTGCAATTACGAGGCCAAGACAAAACAAGAAATCAAACAGCATAAGCTTGTGCACTCTGATGAAAAACCTTTTGCATGTCCAATTGAATCTTGTGAATTCCTTTTCAAACGAAAAGCTAATTTATCCAATCATTTACAAATCCACAGTGAGGAAAACCAGTACAAATGCGAACTTTGTTCTTTCCGAGGAAAAACGAGGAGCCACGTCATAAGTCATTTGAGGCATATCCATTCTGATTGTAAACCTTTCAAGTGCACAGAGCCAAATTGTGGCTCTGCATTCAAATTAAAGCACTTTTGAATCGTCATACTTTGATTCACAAGGGAAAGAAAAGTACTAGAGCTTTTTACTGTGGTTTGACTACGAGGCTGGTCAAGAGTCCATTACTCAACGGCATCAAATTCAATCACCTTGTAAATTGTAAATGTACAAGGCCATGGCAAATATCTCGTTTATTCCTCACAAGAAGACTTTTGCACGGACCTAATGGTTTATTTGTATTAAAAAGGCGCCACTATCGAGTTTTATAGTTGAGTTTTGTCAAAAAAATGAAAATAACAGAAAAACACAGCCTTGTGTGGTTTTGATCTTTTTAAATAAAAAGCATTGATTCGACTGTACATTTTAAATCAGGAACTCATGAGTCTCAAGTTCTTACTTTCTTCTAAACAGCATAATTTGAATTGGATCGTATGCTGACTGAAACACGTCTGAAACTCTACAGTAAAAGCAAGAGTGCGATGCTGAATATTTTAAATGGCATTGAATTCCAACAAAGTGCGTCGTAAGATTTTCAACTAACAGAGTTTTTTCGGACCTCAAAGCTTATAATTTCTATTCCCTTCACAATTTGGTTCAGCAGCAAACGATTTTTGCTTCAAACAGAAATGTTATTTGCTTAAGAAAATTCATGCCAAAGAACCATTCACAGTAGAAGTTGCATTGCATTGTATGATAACATTTTAGAAACACAATCCATCTGTTGACTAATACCAAGATTGCGATGCTGAATGCTTCAAACGGCGTTGAATCCCTACAAAATGCATATTAAGACATTTTTAACTAACCGAGTGCATCTTTGTTTTTTTGGACCTTCCTTCGACAATTCTCGTACTTTTTTCTGTCTCCTTCACATTCTATTCAATGCGGCTCGGTTGGCTATAACGAGTTAAAAATAATAACAATTAAAGCCAATTTTCTCAACGTTGTATAAATATATCGTTTACTCCAGTTGAATGTTTTTGTAGTTATCATCTACAACTATGATACATCAAGAAATGTTTAATTTGCAACATGAATAAAACTGTAGACGTGTGTACCAAAATAATGCTTATTTTGAACAGTATCCAAATTCAACTTTGTGTTTTTGTTCTCTTCCTTCCTCTCACAATAACCTACACAGTCTCTAAAAAAAAGAAAACGGTTGAAACTTTTAACAAATAATGCATCTGTAATTTCATTGTTTGCTCGCGTCAGAATGATACTGTTTCTGGTGTTATTTGAGGTCATTTGGTTGTTGTGCCCACACGTTTTATTCCCTTTCTTGGCAAATGTACTGAGCTTCTTTTGTGTGAGTCCTCACGTGCTTCACCAGATCTCCTTGAATGTTGGCTTCAAAACTGCAGAGTGCACATTTAAACCCTTTTTCTGTCTCATGAACGCACAAATGATGTTGTTTCGCATTGGATTTTACAGCAGATTGATATTGACAATCAGAAAATGAGCATGAGTAATTTTTCTCTCCACCGTCAATCAAAACGTGTCTTTTTAAGTCACTTTTTGTCTTGGATGCATAATCACATTTTGGCTGCATACATTTGAAAGGTCGCAGGTCGGAACGAACAGTATTAATATGGTTTGTGACGTTACTTCTTGTTTTTCCTCGATAACGGCAAAGTTCACATTTGTAGCGGCGTTCGTCACTGTGTGTTTTCAAGTGGAGAACAAGGGTGTTTTTTCTTTTACAACAGAATTCACATGATTCGACTGAACAGACAAAAGGTTTTTCATCAGAATGAACAACTTTGTGAAGTTCAATGTTTTGTTTTGTTTTGGCTTCATAATTGCAGTTGGGCTCGTCACATTTGAACAATTTTTCAAGGGTGTGGCTTTTTATGTGACGGGTGAGAAGTTCTTGGCTTCTTCCAGAATATTCACAAAGCGGGCATTTGAATGAGGGACGTTCTTCGCCCTCTTTTACATGATGAAAAATTTGATGTCGTTTGAGATTGGAATTGTCCGTCGTTGAAAATTCACAATTTGTTTCAGAGCATTTGAATGGTGTTTCCTTTGTGTGGGTCCTCGAATGTCTCACAAGAGCATTTTTAAATGCCGTTGAATACGAGCAGGTTTCAAATTGACAGGCAAACGGTTTTTCTCCCGTGTGAATTCGAATGTGACGAATGAGACTTCCTTTTTGATTTGCGGAGAAATTGCAGTTGGGGTGAGAACAGAAAAAAGATTTTTCTTCGGAGTGGATTTTTGAGTGCCTGACAAGATTTCCTTTCTGCTTTGCAGCATATTTGCAGCCAGGCTCTGGACATGGAAAAGGGCTAGAAGATTTTGGTGGCAAGTTAAAGAGACGGACGTTTTTCACATGCTTCGTGACAAATCGTTTTTGTTTGGCCGTGAACGGGCATTCGGAGCATTTGAAGGGCCTTTCAATCAAATGAGTTGTCAAATGTTGTTTGTAGTGGCTCAGAAACGTTGCTTTATAAGAACAGAGGGCGCATTTGTACCCCACAGATGTTTTTATTTCTGTCTTCACTCGAGCCTCCATTTTTAACGCAGGGCACAAAGAAGTGTCGTTTAAATTCTTTTGAAACTTGAAATAATTTTGGGCTTTGGGTTTGTAATACACTTGAATTTTGGTCACCTCTGTCGATAAAAACAAATTTGTTCACCCTTTACGTTTTAATAGCTGACAGATTTGAAGATAACTCTAATTTACGTGTAAATTATTTCCGATGAGGAGCAGACGGCGAACGTGACTTGAACGAACAAGAAGCTAGAAGTTTGTGTGTACGTTTGCCCAGAAACAAAAAGAGAATGGAAAATTGGACAATGTTAGATTTTTTCTTGGACTGGACTGTGAAAGGAATTACGGATTTGTGAATTCCCTAGAAAAAAGGGTAACAAAGCGCATTAAGAATTGGACGAATACAGAAAAACTTTTATAGAAAGCTGTTCAATGTTTGTCATTGCAGGAACACAAAACAGAACGACACAATCCAAGTGAAAGGTGCCAGTTTAGTTTTTTATCTAGTTTGTCCTTCCCACAAAGGGTTGAGATTATTCAAAACATGATATAACAGCAACTTGATTTAGCAAAATGCTTTGCATACCTAAAACAATACAGGTGAGCGTAGTTTTATTTGACTAATTTTTAAAAAACGTTGATGTCTAATGTGGTTTTTTGATATGTAAGAAAATGACAAAGGAAGTTTGAAGTGGATCATAATTTAAATTTTTAAAGCGTCGAAATTCAAAGCCGTTCATTTTTTCTGAGGCTGTTGAGTAAAGCGTCAAAATATAAATTTTTTCTTAAAGACATAATCAGCCCAATTATAAATCTTTGTAGTAGTCAAATTTTATAAACGGGGCGTAGTATTGGAGTTCCTACGAGGTTTACTTTCTTCTAAGGATATGCGCTCACGCTTTGCTCTTGAAATTTACAATTTAGGCACGTGAAAAGAGACATTAAGCTATAGTACTTCTGGACTTGGAATTTTCTAGCTGTTTTCATGTTCACATGCTGGATGTGACTACGCTGTCAACCAAAACGCAAATCTCCAGCAACACCCAAAAATCCATTCAGATGAAAAATCCTTGCTTTGTTCATTTTGCGATTACCAGTTTTCCATAAAGCACAAACAACTGTCATGGTCGCTTTGTAAATAACACAAAAGTGAAACGGTACAAAGGACTGGATTGAATATTCCGCAGCCTTGATCCGAGATCTACAGCACGGAATTACTTACAGGCCGGAAGAGTCCAAAAAAACTCCTACCATTTTCATGTCCTTTTTCTAAGGGCTCTGCAAAATCTATACCTAATCACTCGCAGCACGTTCAAAACTGCGTTTTGTAGCCCGAGAAGGAGACAACTTTTGCGTAGCTATTCCAATCGTGTCGAAAGGCACACATGATGTTCTGAGAACTGTCAACTTTGTTCATGTAAAAATCAAGGTATTTCGTATTGAAGGAACGTCTTCTCGCTAGTTTATTTTGTGTAAGCTTCAACCAACTTTTGCCTTCTCCGCTTCATGTTTACGAATGTTTGGCAGAATAATTTTCATTGACTCAAGTAACGAATCCAATTTGTCTTGAGGATCTCTGAAGGAAGATCAAGAGTGTGGTGCCGAATATTTCAAACGAATTCCAACAAAATCCATCAAGTGAGATTTTCAACTAACAAAGTACTTCTTTGTGTTTTTTGGGAACGTGATAACTCAATTCTTATTCTTCGTACTGGCTTCTTGACGTCCTCCTCAACACAATTAAGTTTGAAATCTTAATTAAAAAACTTGGCATGCAGCACAACTTCTCAGCGGTTTGTATTAATTCAACCGGCCAAAAATGTACTCTGATTTTAGTGCAATTTGTACAACTGTGTTATACTTTCGTAAATTTCGCGCCTTGGCATAAGCCAGGGGCCTGATTCTCTTACGACTTGGCACGGTTGTAAATGAGTTTTATCTCGGTGCTAAATTTATTAAGGACTTCCCACACTCGAATTCACACGGGTGAATATATTGAGCGGCGTTCAAATCCAACAAAATGTTTTGTGCTTTTTGAACGTATTGAAAAGCAGTTGTTTGTGTTTGCATCCTTCAAGCTGAATTATTCCGCCGTTTCTTATCAGAAGAAAAATGTACATCAAATTCAGCATATTTTAAAAGTACTCTGAATATGAAAATAAGTGTTTTAGCAGTGATACTAAACGTTCAAAAAAACAAGGATACAATTTTATTTGAAGTGTGAGTAAAAACTCAGTAAAAAAATACAGAAACTATTCAAATGTTGAAAAATGGGAGCAAAAAGTTTAATCGTTTTGTCATGTGCTCTCATCGCAAAAGTGGAATTATTTTAGCAGGCGCAAAACAAGAAACGGAGAACTGAAATTTTTAAAAAGTCTTGCACTTTCATTTGCAGTGCTTTGTTTCAAAATGACCGGAGGATTTCTATTCTGACGTATTTTGAACTGACTGCTTTGTCTGGTATTCACATCAATTTTGCACAAAAATTTACAGTTTGCCCTTCACATGAGTTCTTAAATGTTTAGGCGAAGTTCCCTTGCACTTGGTTGAATATTCACATACTTCATAATTATACTTTGCATTTCTTTTGAAGGTTTATTTGATGTCGTTTGGTAGTCGAATCTACTAACGCCCGAAAATCACGATCCACAAATTGGCAAGTTTATTTATTTTCCTCGAGACTGCTTACATTATTTCTTTTCCCTTTGGTGATTCAAAAGATGCTGTTTTAGATTTTCTTTTTTCTTGGGCGCATAATCACACTTTGGCTCTGTACATTTAAAAGGTCGGAAGTTGGGGTCAGAGTGCATGTTTTTTAAATGGCTTTTTACAGTTTCCCTTGTTTTTGCTCTGAATGGACAAAGTTCACATTTGTACGGTCGCTCGTCGCTGTGAGTTTTCAAATGTCGAGAAAGATTTGACTTCAATTTGCAACGAAAGTCACATGACGCAACTGAACAAGCAAAACGTTTTTCATCAGAATGCACAAGATTGTGAGCTTTAATTTCTTGTTTCGTTTTGGCTTCAAAATTGCAGTTGGGCTCGTCACATTTGAAGAACTTTTCGAGTGTGTGTATTTTGGCGTGTTGAGAGAGAAGTGCTTTAGTTTTCCCAGAATATTCACAAAGTGGGCATGGAAATGCAGGCCGTTCTTCGCCCTCTTTTGGCTCATGAGTGAGTGCATGTGTTTTGAGATTGGAGCTCGCTATCGTTGAATACACACAATTTGGCTCAGGGCATTTGTACGGTTTTTCTTTTGTGTGGGTTCTCGAATGGCTCACAAGATGACTTCGACGTGCTGCGGCATAGGAACAGGATTCAAATTGACAAACGTACGGTTTTTCTCCAGAGTGAATTTGAGAGTGAATAGTGAGGCTTCCTTTTTGCTTTGTGGAGAAATTGCAGTTGGGATGATAACAGACAAAAAAGTTTTCTTCGGAGTGGATATTTGAGTGCCTGAAAAGATTTCCTTTCTGCTTCGCAGCGTAGTTGCAGCCAGGCTGCGGGCACGGAAAAGGCCAAGAAGATTTTGATGGCAAGTTATAGAGATGGGTGTTTTTCACATGCTGTGTGACCCCACTTTTATGTTTCGCCTTGAACGGACATTCGGGGCATTTGAACGGCTTTTCACTCGAATGATTTCTCAAATGTTGTTTGTAGTGGCTCAGAAACTTTGCTTTATAAGGACAGATGGCACATGTAAACAGGACGTGTGTGTTTGCACTTGTTTCTGTGTTCTCTTGATCCTTCATTTTTAACACAGGACAAAATGAAATGGTTGAAACCAAATTATTTTGAAACTTGAAATAATTTTGAGTTATGGGCGTTTAATGCCTTTGAATTTTGACCTTTTCCCCTCTGGCGATAAAAACAAATCAGCTGTAGTTTTAATAGCAAACAGATTTGAAGATAACTCTAGTTTATGTTTTCTTTGTGTCGGATAAAGAACAAACGCTGAAGTGTCATGGGGGAACACAAACTTGGAATGTTCTGTTTGTGCTTTTGCTCAGAAATGAAAAGAGAACGGAAAGTTGAGCAATGTTAGATTTTTTCTTGAATTGTGAAAGGCATAATGGATTTGTGAATTCCTTGGAAAACGAAAAGGTTTTAAAGAGGATTAAGAATTGGACGAGTCCAGAAATACTTTTTATAGAAAGCTCTTCATTTTCCATCGATGCCTCGCGAACACAAGGCAACGACGGAGTCCAAGTGAAAGGTACCAATTTAGTTTTTATCTAGTTTATCCTTGCCAAAGAAATTGAGATTATTCAAAATTCGACAGTAGTAATGACAAAGGATTAAAATTTATACACATGAGAGTTTTTGGAGTTTCTTCATCCTTATTCTGGTATTCCGTTTCATGTCTCATGCGAAAAGAGAATATTTTAATTTTCTTAAGAATTCTACAGAACACACTGCTATTTTGTCATCAACGGCATCAATTTATTAAGCCTTTTATTCTTCTTTCAGTTTTATTTTGAACCTGGTAAAGTGTCCAGTGATTGATTGCCAAAGGGTCCAAAACGTTGGGTAATTCTTAAATTTTGGCATTGGCAATTGACAATTCATAATTTAATTAGACGCCGTTTCTTTAAAGTTTGATTCTTTTGTTGACATTCTTCAACAAGTTATCAAAGTTGCTACCTCATAGAAACAATCAAACATCAGCTAAAAGCAAAAGCTTGTGGTCCAAGAGATTTTCCCTTGTCAAAAAACCCCAATTTTAAACTACTATGAAATAATTTAAGAGGAAACTTTTCAGTCTGTTTTGATGAACATTTTTTAAGCGAAAAGGATCATCAAATCTTTTGCCTCTTGAACAATGCCAAATATACAGTTAAATCTATTATTAATCATCAAAAATAATTTAATCAAATGTTTTGAATTTACTACAGTAAATAAACGCACAAAGTTGATTTAGTTGGACGCCGCTTGAAGTAAATTTACATTTTCAATAAGCTGTAAGGTTACAGTTTCTTCAACATCGGGCTTGGTCAAGAATTATACATATGAATTCTGCGTGGCATTTTTTCTAAAGCTTGCAATCGGCAATGCTGAAATTCTCTCAGCAGCTCTTTAAAATAAAAATATTTCTGGTTTTGTAATGAAAATCATTGATGGTCAAAAGACAATTTGACAGTAATACAAACTGAATCTAAAAATCGTCACCAGATGTTTTATTGTTTATAGAAGCAATATAAAATGTTTCACTTTTGTTTAGGTTAGGTGATGATTTAGACTGAGAGACAATTTTGGATTGATCCATTTTAAATTGCAACGCTACTTGAACGCTGTTTCACAAACAGGATTTGTGTGCTTTCTTTCTGCAGCTGAAAGGTTTTTTAGAAATTAAAAGGAATAATCTGACCAAATGAACAGCTTGCTTTGTCCAGAGAACCAATGCAAGTAAATTAAGGTAGCACATGTTTTCGAAACTTAAACAGTTGTTTTATTGTTCATCCGTAATTTTGCTGGCCGTTGATATTTCAGCTTAATGGATTCCAAATTCGTGTAAACCACCACAAAAGTGCCTAACCTCTCAAATTTCACCTTAACAGAGAAAACAAAAATATGATGCTAAATATTTCAAATGGCGTTCAATCTTTACAAAGTCCCTTGTGATATTTTCATGAAAAAGCAACCTTTCCTTAACATGTCATTCGTGAGCCCTCACAAATGCACTCTCATGATTGTTTTTGTCTTTATCACGTCCTTCTCAATTGGATTAACTGTCAAATTGTTAGTTCAAAATGAAATTGAAATCGTACAAAACCAATTTTTACAGTATTATTTATTTTAATTATCTCAATGTTTTTCTTAGGTTTTGTACAAAAAAATTAATGAAAATTATTCTATTAAACTGAATTTTTCAACATTAACATTTTATAAAAAAACAACAGTTATTTGAAGTTTGAGATAAAGCAAAACAAGTAAATGCTTAAACCCACTCTAACACATTTTGAGCAGTATCCAAAATATATTTTGCTCACTATTCTGCCGTTTTCCTTTGTCTCACAACATAAATTATTTCAACAAAAACTGAGCAAGAAGCAAGACAAAACTGACCTACGCTCTCCACTCAAATTTCATTTTGTATTTGCACTTTCGTTAGTGTGAACATTTGAGGGTGATTTTTTTGTTGATGTCTTTTAATATGAACCGCTTACTTTTCTCGATGTTCACATTCTTTTTCTTTGCAACTTAACGGTTCTCTTTTTGGTTGAGTTTTCATGTATATTGTTTTTGTGAGTCAAAGCATGTTGATTTAGATGTGCTTTTCTCTTGGCTGCATAATTACAATTTGATCCTGTACATTTAAAAGGTCGAAAGTCAGAATGAACATGTTTTGTGACGGTGGTTCTTGTTTTTGCTCTGTATGGACAAAGTTCACATTTGTACCGTCGCTCGTCGCTGTGAGTTTTCAGATGAGTAGAAAGATTTGATTTCAGTTTGCAGCGGAATTCACAGAATTCAATTGGACAGACAAACGGTTTTTCGTCGGAATGCTTGAGCCTTTTGTGTTGTTTTATTTTGGCGTTTGTCTTGGTTTCAAAATTGCAGCTGGGCTCATCGCATTTGAAGAATTTTTCGAGGGTGTGAGTTTTGATGTGAGAGGAGAGATTTTTTTTGTGTGTTGTAGAATATTCACAAAGTGGACATGAAAATATATTGTGTTCTTCGCCCTCTTTTGGCTCATGAGGAAGTTGATGTGTTTTGAGAGTGGAATTCTCAGCTGCTGAAAATCCACAATTGGTTTTAAGACATTTGAACGGTTTTTCTTTTGTGTGTGTCCGCGAATGTCTTACAAGATGATTCTGTTGGGCCGTGGCGTACGAACATGGTTTAAATTGACAAACCCACGGTTTTTCTCCAGTGTGAATTCGAGTGTGAGAAATGAGATTTTGTTTCTCGTTTGTCGACTAATGGCAGTTGGGATGAGAACAACTGAAAGATTTTTCATCAGAGTGGATTTTGGAGTGGCGAATGAGATTTGACTTTTCTTTTGAGGCGTAGTTGCATCCAGATTCTGGACATGGGAAAGTTCGCAAAATTCCGCTGTTGGTTTTGGAGTGAGATGATGATTGAGACTGAAAGACAATTTTCGATTGATCCATTTTGAATTGCAACGTCGCATGAACGTTGTTTCTTAAATAGGGGTTTTTGTGCTGTTCTTCTGCAGCTGTAAGAGGTTTTTTCAACAAGAAAAATACATATCGTCAAGTTACACTGACCTAATTAATTAATAGCTTGCTTTGTCCTGCCATTTGTTTATTGTCACCCCAAACAAATTTTTCCTGTATTTCTTATGAAGTGTGACAAAATTGTGACCAAGCCAATCGCAAAAGTGACTGTGAACAATCAAAGAACAAACGGGAACTGGACGCTGAAAATCTACTTTGTGAATGAACAAAAGAAAAAGGAAAGGATAAACTTGTGTCGAAAAAACACATGAGGTAAATTCCTGGAACTGTGGATTTGGAGCTGTGCAGCTGTGACTGTGGGACGTTTTACAATACAAAATTCCAAATAAGTGTAAAATAAAACCGGGCCTGTTTGTAGGCCTTTTAGTTCTTATTTTATAAATAGAGTAAAACTCAAGCTTGGAGCTGGAGCCTTGGGTACTTTGGACTCTAATCTTAAAATACATGTTTTTACCCATTTTCAACGGTCTGTGTGGTTATATGCGTTTTCCTTAAATTAAATTTCTTGGGAATTAATTCCAAAGATCTTTGTGAATGTTACACTAAATTCAAATTCAAATGAGTATACTTTGGTGCATTGTAACGGAGTTAATGACTATTGCTCATGTAAATGTGTTCTCTTATCAGCTACAATAGATGAAACTCTTGACTTGACTTTAATACATTAGGCTAACCAGGACCAATTCCCTGCGGAATGAAAAGGCTAAAAGATGAGGCAAGAAACAAAGACTTATGAATTCCTTATGGGAAAACCCACATCAAATGAAGCGTAGAAGAGAGAAGAAAGAAATTCCGTCCATTTTTTTATCTGTCTTGGAAAGGGGCAATTCGGCTGGGCTGGCTCTTTTTGTCAAGGCTGAGAAACAATAAAACTGACTATTTGTACCTGTTGAAACGAAAATGTAAAAGATAGAGAAAACAAATTGGAAAGGGAAGGAAAAATTAACACACGAATATTTCCAATGCATATTCCATGTGGATAAACTCCTGTGAATATTTCGAAATAATATTAATGAAATGTTGAAAAGGAACGTCCATTCTCAGCTATGTGGAATTACATTAACTTCTACAGGACTTTGAATCTGCGTCCATGACAACAACATAATCTTAACATTAAAACCAAAAGTGCGACACTAAAAACTTCAAACGGCGTTGAATCCCAACAAAATGTAAAATAGAGATTTTCAACTAACCAAGTGAATGTCTGTGTTTTTTCAGACCCTGCTAACGCAGTTCTCATGCTTTGTTCTGCCTTCTTCGCGTTATCTTCAATGCAATTTTATTTGGCATTACGAATAAAATAAGTTCAATTAAAGCAGGCCCATGACAATCCGTATATTTTGGATTGTGGGGCGTGGATAAGTGTTCAGTGACGTCAGTGGTGCTCAATCCTGATTGGCTGACGTTTAACACTGTTTCACTGAAGTCCCGAATGAAGAAAAGTTGGGAATCGAGGGAGAAAAATTTTGAGTGGCTTCGAACTTTGTCAGCTTTTAATATTTTTGTAGAATCTCAACGCCGTTCAAAAAATTTCTCTCTCGATTCCAAACTTTTCTTCATTCGGGACTGCAGTGAAACAGTGTTAAACGTCAGCCAATCAGGATTGAGCACCACTGACGTCACAAAACACTCACTCACGCCCCACAATCCAAAACATACGGATTGTCATGGGTCTGAATTAAAGTCAATTTATTCAACATGCCTTATTTAAAAAACCCGCTGAAAATCTTGCATTCAATTAATTACAATTTGTTGAAATTTGTCCCTCAATTCCTTCGAATGTTTTATAATTAACATTTGCAACTTTCGGACATGAAGGAAGGTTTAATTTACAGTGTGAATAGAAACTGCCAGCGTGTAAACCAAAATCATACTTTTTTTTAAACAGCCTCAAAATTAACTTTTACATTTTTCTTTGTTCCCTTTTCCCACAAACACGATACAATAATTTTAAAATTTTCTCAACAAAAAAGAAACCTGCAACTCTGGGCAAATTTTTTCACGACAAAATGATACCGTTTCTGATTTTTCTTCAAGTCATTTGACAGTTTTCCTGGATATTCACATCCATTTTCCTTGCAAATTTACGGTGATTCCTTTTGTATGAGTTTTCATGTCTAACACTAGACTTTTTCGTGTCTTGGTTGTAAAACGTTAGTTGACTTTTGAACTCTTTTCTTGTCTCATGAAAGGACGAGTGATGTCGTTTCACTGTGTATTTTACAGTAGATTGAAATTAACAATCTGGAAACGAGCACGACTACTTTTTCTCTCCGCCGTGAATCAAAATGTGTTTCTTTAGACAACCTTTTGTTTTAGCTGCGTAACCACATTTTGGCTCTGTGCATTTGAAAGGTCGGAAATTGTGGTCGGAGTGGACAAGTTTTAAATGGCATGAAACGGTGTTTCTTTGTTTTGCTCGGAATGGACAAAGCTCACATTTGTAATTTCGCTCGTCGCTGTGAGTTTTCAAATGGTTCCCAAGAATTGTTCTTGTTTTGCAACGAAATTCACAGTATTCAAATGAACACGCAAACGGCTTTTCATCAGAATGAACCAATTTGTGAACTTTAATTTCTGCCTTTGTCTTGGATTCAAAATTGCAGTTGGGCTCGTCACATTTGAACGGTTTTTCAAGGGTGTGAGTTTTGATGTGGCTGGAAAGATGAAATTTACTTTTCCCAGAATATTCACACAGACGGCATTTAAATAAAGGGCGTTCTTCGCCCTCTTTTGGGTCATGCCTCAAAAACAAATGTCGTTTAAGGGTGGAACTTTGGGTTGCTGAATATTCGCAATTTGGTTCAGGGCATTTGTACGGTTTTTCTTTTGTGTGGATTCTCGTGTGATTCACAAGTCTACTCTGCTCAGCCGCGGCATAAGAACAGGATTCAAATTGACAAACGAAAGGGGTTTCTTAAGTGTGAATTCGATTGTGAGCAACGAGATTATGCTTGTATTTTGCCGAGTAACTGCAGTTGGCATGGGAACAAAAGAAGGATTTTTCATCAGAGTGAATTTTTGAGTGGCGGTCAAGAGTTGCCTTTTGTTTTGCAGCGTAGTTGCAGCCAGACTCTGGACATGGAAAAGGACGAAACCATTTTGATGACGAGTTATAGACATGAACGTCTTTCATATGTTGCGTGACAACTCCTTTTTGTTTGGCCGTGAACGGGCATTCGGAACATTTGAAGGGCCTTGCACTCGAATGAGTTGTAAAATGCCGTTTGTAGTTTCCGAGATGCTTCGTTGAATAAGAGCAGATGGCACATTTGTGCTCGAGATGGTTTTTACGGGCCTTCATTTTTTCTCCAGGATGAAATTTTTAGAGAGAAATTCTGTTAAAAAGTAAAACAGATTTGAGCGTTTTTAGCAAACAAATTTTAGTGACTTAGATAAGCACGGAATTTGCGCAGGTTGATTTAGATTTTCTATCTGTGATCTGCAACTGGGGTTTGAAACAAATATCAGAATTGACGCTGGCTCCTACTTGTATTTTATTTATCTGTGCTTAAAAGCAAAGGACAAGTTGGATTTGAGGGGCCCAGAGTTGATATTACGTATCCCCGTATCCCACATCCCCCGCATCCCATATCCCATATCCCACAAATATCAATTTTGTATCCCACACCCAAAAAGTCCTATCCCGCGCATCCCCCACCAAAAAAACGATTTATCCCGCATATCCCCAAGAATTACTATCATATCCCCCGCATCCCACAACAAGAATCAACCAAATCTCGTGTCCCCCGTCCGAAATACATCAAATATCCGCATCCCAAATCAAAATCAGCCGTATCCCGAATAAAGTTTAGCATATTCCCCGCATCCCCCAGCCAAAAACTGCAAAATCTCGTATCCCCTCACAAAATCAGTAAAATACTCGTATCCCCCATCAAAAATCCACGCATCCCCAAGGAAAAATTGCATATCCCTCGCATCCCCGGCAAAAAAATACCGTATCCCCGGCAACCTCAAGAACAAATAGCGCATTCTCTACCACAAAACTTCGTATCCCACGCATCCCCCAATACAAACCGCTCACATCTTCTATTTCTCTGCTAAAATAAGTAAATTACTCGCATTCTACAGCACAACGCTACTTTTTAGCACCATTTTGTTGTGAAAAACATACAACAACTGTGAAAAATTTCCAAAAATAAAGG
>JAQGBI010000339.1:0-18165 GCA_034698325.1 Sminthurinus elegans | reverse complement strand
GGGGCAAATGCTTGCCTAAAAAACTCACCTGCTCTTTGTCATCTTAAGCTTTGGAATTACTGTTAAACACGGGAAAACAGTTTTATATTTTTACATTTAGATTCAAATCCGGATGCTTTTCTAAATCCACTGAGTGGCTTCGAGATGGAAAATGCATGGATTTACGGGAAAATGAGGATTTAAAATCACCGTACAAAATTGTTCATGTCTTAACACTTTATATAAAAGTATTAAAAGCAGAGAAAAGGGGTAAAAGCGCAGGTGATTTACATTGTTTCTGTCTTTGTGATTAATGAAACAAAACCTTTTCCGATCAGAAGACAGAGGATGAACGTTCGTTTTACGCTACGATCTGCTTGTAAGACTGATGTATTTTTTGGCAGAAGAACAACGTACAAATTAAACCTTCTGACAAATGGGTGGTTTTGTTGTCTCAAAATATTTGACGGCGTCAAATTGAGCTTTTTATGTGTAAGAAATCAAAGCTATGATTCAATGCGTGCGCAGGCATCCTTTAAATCAACATGCAACTCACACTGAATTTCGAACAGCTTTGGCAAACAAATGCATTACTTAAGTACCAAATGAAAATTTTTTCATCATGATTTTGACGCCGACAAAATAATCCATGCATTGACGACGGTCTTACACATGTTTAGATACATAGAGGCTACTGTCAGCCCTATTGACAAATTGAAAACAAACCACAAGCTTTGAAGTCCACAAGTTTATACAAGCGCTTATTATCACAGATTTTTAGCACGTGATGTCCAGTGAATAAAATTGGCTGCTATTAATGGAAAAATAAGCAGCTTCGTTACATCGACCGCAAAAAACAACAGTGTTCAAAATCATAAAGGAAGGAAAAAAGCCATGGGATTTTTAACTGATGTTTCATTCTGACGCCGATTACTTTTTTGTAGTTAAAAGTCCAGATTCTCATCATAGTTGTAATAACCTGCTTTATTTATGGCCGTACCGCTCTCTGATGTGTAAAATCACCATTTAAGGATATAGGTTTCAAACTGCACCAGTAAAACACTTTTAAACCGTGGTGCTTCATTAAATTTAAGTTTTCTGATAACAACAGCATTTTAGTTTCATTTAGTTAAACATGGCAAAGTGGTATTTATTTCTTACATTTTGCCAGAATACAAACTCTAATTTCTAATTTCCGATACATAGGACTAAAACCACAAAAAGGTTCTAGAGTTTTTCTTGTAAAATGTACATATTTAAACGGAAAAACTTAAGTTTTAGAAATAATAATCCTGTGGTTCAAAAATAAAAGCAGGTTTAGGCAGTCTCGTTCAGTTTTAGTTTATTTTTCCTTCTAAAATCTCAAACCCAAACGGATTCACACTTATAAATTTCAATTGCAAGAACTTTCCTTCTCTTTTCTTCCATTTGTTATTCATGTTTTAGCGTCAGGTGGTTCAGTTCAGAAAGGTACAAAGCTCCCAAGTTATCAATTAATGGTCAACGAGAAAAGTACTTTTTATTGTATTTTAAGCCTTCTCGTTTCCTGTTTTGAAGCAAATTGGACTAAAAACTTGAACTTTTGCTCAACGAAAAGCTCAGCCTGGATCTTTTGGCGTTTAAAGGTAAATGAATTTGACTTTTGCCGGTCATTCTAGTTGGAACATCTTTGATATGCTGCTGTAAAAAATAAGCACTTATTTTTCAATCGGCGTTAAAATGAAGCAATTCACAAAAAGTTTAGAAAACACCAGTTTGTCAGTCGAGCGTGAAGAAAAAGAAGAAAACATGAACAATTTCCAACTCTTTTTCCAGCTGATTTTACAAAAATGTCAAAATATCGTGGAAAAATACTTTAACCTGAGTGTATTTTAAACAGGTTGTCCATTTGGTTCATCTCATGTTCCCACAACATCTCTTTTTTCCGCTGACCACGTCCAAGATTTTTCTATTTCAGTTCTCTTTGCGCCTTTTGTCTTTATGGCATTCATGATTTACAACGTACAATGTACAGTGTACAGATTTGTTTGGCCTTGGGCAAGTTACTCCGTCCTCCCGCACACAACATTCAACGCAGTGGAAAAGAGAACAAAACTGTACTTGGTGTTCACTCTGCTCTGTTCACCGTCAAGGTAAAATTAGCAAAGGTCAATTCGATTGATTATTCAACATCCAAATATTTTAATTGTGAGGACGCACACACAAAAAACTTGAGCGGATTGTTAAGCGTTTGGTTGAACGTACAAAAAAAAATAATCCAAACATGGCAACAGCAGTTTTGACTTCTTACAAACGGTGACAAAAAATTCGATGTCAAAAATTCCATTAAACAAAAATGCACGGTTTTGCTTCAACTGGAACTGAGAAAAGAATCCAAAACAAGACCTAATAAATATGCCAAAGAACATTTGATCAAAAATAATAAGGCTTCACTTGCGTTTTACGACAAATTGTTTCATCTTCTCCAACATAGAAGCCACAATACAGCCTTTTCCTGAAACTGATGTAAAGTCATGCATCGTGATGCACAATTTAGCCGCAAAAAACCAAGCGGCGTTAAAATCATACAACCAAAGTCTGTAAACTTAAAATCAAGGTTTTGTAATTTTGAGCTTTTTTGACGCCGCTTATTTTTTTAAATGACATTTTTTACATTTGCATACCCCAGATTGGTATTTTGGATGAGAGTGAAATTTTTATTATGTAACAATTGAAAGCGTCATTATGTTCTGTCAACCTCCTCCGTACGTACTTCCTTCTGTTCAAAATTCCAGATTCTCGATGCGAAAATTGATGTTAGTAAGTAAGTAATGGTGTAATCACAAGCTAAGACGCAACTCAAATACTTCATCAAAGGAACGTGTAAAATTCAGATTTTTGCTTTGATTTAACAAGTAAAACAATAAAAAAATGTAACATGAATTTAATGCACAACGTCAGCACAAGAATGCCATCATGTCATTTTATTTTCCTGTTTGTTTTTATTTACAATCACTTTTAGATTTTCATTCACTGCACATGGAATTGAAAAGTAAACAAAAAATATAATTTTACTTTCAATTTTTAGCCCAAAAGAATAATTACAGTTGATGCTGTCTTTGGCGATGATCTCTGAGAGAAGTTGACTGTTTCGCGCGATATCCCCATCCGATTTCTTTGCAAATATACGGCGTTTCTTTTGTGTGAGTTCGAATGTGAACATTCAAAGATTCTTTTGTCTTGCCAAAAAACTGGCACAAGCCACATTTAAACTTCTTTTCTGCTTCGTGACAGTTTGCTTGGTGAGAATTGACCATGAATTTGGTCACAGCTTTGTAATCACAATCCGGAAATGAGCAAGAGATTTTGTTCTCTCATTTATGAGTCAAAACATGCCGATTTAAATTTCCTTTTGTCTTAGATGCGTTATCACATTCGGAGCATTTGAAAGGTCGAAATTTTGGGTCAGAATGGACATGCTGTAAATGTCTTGCAACGTTGCTTCTTTGTTTGGCTCGAAACGGACAAAGTTCGCATTTGTATTGTTTTTCGTCACCGTGAGTCTTCAAATGAGTCGAAAGATTTGACTTTACTTTACAGCGAAATTCACAGGATTCAACTGAACAGGCAAAAGGTTTTTCATCAGAATGCAAAACTTTTCGACCTTTGATTTCTTGTTTTGTCTTGGCCTCAAAATTGCAGTTGGGCTCGTCGCACTTGAAGAATTTTTCGTGTGTGTGTCGTTTGATGTGAGAAGAAATATCTCCTCTTCTTTTTGTAGAATATTTACAAAGTGGGCATGAAAATGAAGGGTGTTCTGCGCCCTCCTTGGGCTCATGAACAAGTTGATGTTTTTTGAGATCGAAACTGTGGGCCGCTGAATATTCACAGTTTGGCTCGGGACATTTGAATGGTTTTTCTTTTGTGTGGATTCTCGAGTGAACCACAAGATTGCTCTGAATTCTCGTAGCATAAGCACAGGATTCAAATTGACAAAGGTACGGTTTTTCGCCTGTGTGAATTTGAGCGTGTTTACTGAGATTTTGTTTGTGTTTCGTAGAAAAATTGCAGTTGGGATGGATACAACAGAAAGATTTTTCGTCAGAGTGGATCATTAAGTGTCTATTGAGTTTTGATTTCATTTTAGCAGCATAGCTGCATCCAGATTCTGGACATGGAAAAGGCCGAGTTGATCCAGATGACGAATTTAAGAGATGGACGGTTTTCAAATGCATTTGGATATTTGATTTATGATTTGATTTGAAGGGGCACTCGGGGCATTTGAAGGGCTTTTCAGAAGAGTGAGTTTTCAAGTGTCTTTTATAGATCCGGTGAGTTTCTGTTGAAAACCGACAAACTTCGCAAGTGTATTTGTTTTCTAGAGGACCCTTTTCAACAGAATTTTCCATGTTTGGCACGTTCTTTTATTCTGAAGTACAATAGAGAGGATGCCAAATGTTGGGATTACTTTTCTGCGTAAAAATACAAATAATTCTGTTAAGCTGTATTTTCTGAATCAGTTGATGTGGTTTAAAATTCCTTTTACACGCTCTCAAGATATTGAATGAGTGGAGCATCCAAAATACACAGAGTTTGAATGTTGAAAATGAAAATTTGGTTGCTCTGTTGTAACAACAAAAGTTTTGGCCTTTAAATTTTTTAACTTCTGATTTCCGCACTCAAAGTATGAAAATTGTTTGGCTTGTAAATTTTTGTTGATACTTTTTACAATTTTAAAGAAATCCTTGAAACTCGCGTTCGATTTTCAAATATTTAAATTACACGGTATGCGGTGCTTAAAAATAAGCGATGAAGTCCGTTGACTGCTTTTCAAAAGGTTTCCTTGTTTTCCTCTTCCAATGTGACACTTCAGTTCAAAGCAAGAAATCTAGGGAAATTTTCTGCTGGTGTTGACTTTCCTCGTTAAATGACAAAGGAGAACTGTCGATTCTGGAGCAGCAACATGCGTCGTTAAAAGAGAGAAAAGAGAAGGTATAAAAATTGAAGACAAAAATAAGGAGAAGGGAAATTCACGGAACGTGAAATCTGGGATTACAAATTTGTGAGTTTCCGACTAAATGTCAAATGAAATATGTAAATATTTCATAATCCAACAAACCAAACGTTGGCTGCATTTTTTGAAAGCTGATTATCCCAAATTTAAAGTATTTTTATTTCACGTTTTAGATTTTCCTACTAACAAATATTCACAGGAAAAGTTTAAACTGCATAAATCAACAAAAATATTTACTAAGAACTTTATTCTAGTTCAAGGTTACAGTTGGTTTTGAAACCGTGTCAAGAATCAAGAGGTTGAAATCAAATCACAAAAATATTGGCATGCAACTTTGAAAATTTATAATGACAGATTTTCGGTATTTGAGATCTACAGCCACAATGTACAAGATGAAATGAATTATGAATTGAAAAATAGTCGGCTCATTCCGATCACCAGGAAAACGAAGTGCTTTTTCTCAGCACGCATTGAGCCAAAATTCAAGTTCCACTGGGAGTTTCATTAAACCATTAGACAATATTTTTTATCAAATTTTAATCTGTTCCTAACTTTTGATTTCGCTGATTTAGTTAATGAAAGTTCCAGATTTGTGGAAATTGTAGTTTCGATGTAGAATGAATATTATTGATTGTGAGTATCGCTGTGCCAAAATTCATTGTGATTCAACTTTCCAAGTTAAAGTTGAAAAATGTCAAGAATTTTCTTAAGCGGCGTTCAAATTTTGCATTTGGTGCCTTTTTAACTGACATTTTAGAATTAACAACTACAAATTTCTTTCTTTAGTTCAATAACACAAAGAAAATTACAAATCCTTCAAATTGCTCCTCTATTTTCATTTCTGCAGCCCTTGAAAAGGATAAGAAAGCATGCCAAAAAGGAAAAATCGCAAAACAACCGTAAATGTTGCTCTTGTTTCTCTGAGAATGAAACTGAAAGTTTTATGTCAATTTGGCTTTGGAGTCCTAAATCTGCCTGACGTTTCATTGTGAAAAAGATATTTTGAAGTCCAAAAGAATTCATCAGGAAGATCAACGGTTTTTGTTGGTTCAGAATGCAAAAGAAGTTTTCCTTTTTTATTCCAATAAAAAATCCAAACTATGTAAAAGAATCGCGTAAAATTACTGTTACCTTATTTCTATAATACAAATATTTACTTTTTACAATGTCAAAATCAAAAGTGGGCATAGGAATCTGGAATAAAATCATAAAATGCTTTTCCTTTTGTTGATAAGAAACAGTTTTGTTTTCTTTTTTGTACAAAATAACCCGGCGACTTCATCTCTTATCTTCTGCAAACTTATTTGCCTAACATTAAAAACCCTCTCTCAAGCAAACGTGTGTCAAAACAAAACATTTCCCATATTTTTAGATAGAATTTCACCATTTCAATACTTTTGCTCCATTCATGTCATTTTTCTACAAATGTACAATTTTATCTTTGTGTTTTGTGTTGGTCCGTTCAACTCTCAGTGCAAAGCAAGGCTCCATTTATTTTTGATCTTGCGTAAACGCATGACAAATTTTCTTTAAAGTATTTTTTTTGTGTTGGCTCTAATGGTGCTTTTCCACAATTAAGCTGTTCACAGCTTTGCAATCATAACGCGGAAATGGGCAAGATTATTTTTCTCTCCACTTTGTGAATCAAGAGATGTTTACTCAAATCACCTTTCCTGTTGGCTGCGTAATCACATTGCGGTTTTGTGCATTTAAAAGGTCGAATCTCAGAATGAACATGTTTGATGTGAGTTGCAACGGCGGCTCTTGTTTTTGCTCGGTACGGACAAAGTTCACATTTGTAATGGCGTTCGTCGCTGTGGATCTTCAAATGACTCTCAAGTGCTACCTTGTGCTTAGTCCGAAATTCACACGACTCGAATGAACAGGCAAACGGGTTTTCCTCAGAATGCACAACTTTGTGTCTTTTTATTTCTGCATTTGTCTTGGCTTCAAAATTGCAGTTGGACTCGTCACATTTGAAGAATTAAATTATAAATTAACAGTAGTTTTAGATCTTTTTTTGCAAAGCGTTTTTCAATTTCTTCAGTCAAACGTCAAATATTAATTCACGATCCAAAACCAATTGAAATGTTCTGTTTTACATGGCCGCTCTGAAACAGTGTAAAAGGCAAACTGACGATTCTGGAGTAACGAAAAAAGGTATTAAAATAGAGAAAAGAGAAGGGGAGAAAAATAAAGAGCAAATAAAGTGAATGGAAATTCCTAGAATCGGAAAGAAAAATCATGGATTATGGATTTGTGTGTTTCCAGGTAAAACGCAAAATCAAATGTGAAAGCACTTCAGATTCAAATAAACGTTGGCTTATTTTTTGAACGTTGATTTTTCTAATTTTCAAGTTTTTCATTTCACGTTATACATTTTCCGGCTAACAAATAGTTCATAGAGACGGTTTAAACTCAATACGTAAAAGTAAAATATTCATTTGCCCGTCCCAGTTTTTCACTTTGAGAATTGTATTCTTTGGAGCTCTAAAATAGTATCAGAAATTCAACCAATTGGAGGAGTTGAGCCTTAAAATGTCACACTGACATCAAAATCCAGCTCCAGATTAATAACAGAATGAATTGCGTGCACATAAAAGACGTTGAGATTTATTATTTTTACCCAATTTCACATGACTAAAAACCGACGGAATGTACACTGATGAATCTACTGAAATAAAGCATATTTTTTCGTCCAAAAACATTAGACGGCGTCAGACTCTACTTTATATTCAATCACTTCCAAATGCATTCACTGTGGAAACCTGCAGTTTCTAAATCTCAAAAGGACTTGTAAGAGGAAATTGAAATGCACCAGGCAAAAATAAACTATTTTTCTTTTAAATTTCAAAAGTTTGCGAGCAGACTGAATTGGAATATTTAAAGACAAGACGCATTTTCAAATAACTTTGCTTTCAAAAGTTTAACTTGCAAAGGAAAATTTGTGGTTGCCTTCAGTGCTTCAAAATTGAAGCACAAAGTTTCAAATGACTTAAAATCTTTGGCAGTGCAAAGGTTTTTGCCAAAAGTCCACTGCTAATGACGAAGGTTAGAACAGAGCAAGGGAGCACATGCAACGGAAAAAGAATTCTAGTCGAGCCACTGGCGTTGAAAAATGCAAATTGCATTTGCAATGCAAATCATTGTTATTTCTAGAAAAGAAAAGGCCATATATATTCTCTCAAGCCTCAAGACATGCTGAACAAAAACTTACTGTATTTAAAGTTTTCAAGCTTCCCATTTAAAAAATTGATTCTGCGTTTACAAAGAATGTAGAAGAATGAAAAGAAACGTTAAAAATATGACAAGTTTCAACAGAACATGAACTTAGCAGATAATTTTCCGTTCAACTATTTCATTTAAATATTTGCCCGCTTTCCCGTTTATCAAAAGAAATATTTTCTAGAAAAGTGATCTGCAAGTTTTTTATGTTTTCATCTGTGGTAAATAAATATTTTTCATCTTTGACTAAAATGAAAGATTTTAACGCCGCTTGCATAATTTGTTCGTCATTGGTCATTGGATACCTGCAGTGTAATAATTGTACAAACGAAGACTGGTTGCTGTAGCCTACACATTTTTGATGTGGAAAGATACACAAATTCATGCTGAATTCAAGTAAAAAATCTCTTGAAATACAACAACCACTTTTATTGAGTATTTTTCAATTTGTTACAGTTTGGTTTTTCTGTGCATCTAACGAAATTCGCTAGAAATGAGCTGATGAATCAGCCTCAGAGGGTTTGCTGTTTGTAGTTATTACATTTTTAAACCTTTGCAAGTCCTTGAGGCCAATTTACATTCACCATTCACCCAGTGATTAATGAAATTCAATTTGTAAAAAATTAAGAACTGTTTGGTTTCCTCTGAACAAAATGAATTGACAACGTTGTTGCTCAATTAAGTAATATTGACAATTTTATTTTTGTTGCGATTGAAATATTTGTTATTTACAGTTTCAAAATAGTAATGTACAAATAAACAGGGGCTAAAATCATAAGTTGCAGTTTTTAATTTTGCACCTTGATGATGTGTAGATGGCAAATTCTTTGTTGTTCTGTTTCCAAATTGAATGGAAATTTACTTTTTGGCTTGAACAAACCGACAGAGAAACAATGTGGCCTTCAAATATGTTGACTGTACTATTTTGTCAAGTTCAACATTATAAAAACGTTATTAAAAGTAAGGAAAACATTTTGTTGTAATTCAAATGGATTTTAATATTTCTGAAATTTCGAGGTAAAGAATAAAGAGTTGAAAAGTAAAACAACTGAAAACCAGAATGAATGAGCCAAACTTGGACTTCAGGGAACTTTTCTCTGTAAACTGTTCCACTCAGATATTTTTCCGCTTTTCCAATTATTAAATAAGTATTTTCAAGATGAAATTAAAAGACACATGGTTCAAAAAATTCAAAATTCGCTTTATAGTCGGTAACCATTCAGTACATTAATAGACTGTTTTCCAAGGCGGGGACTCATCTACTAGAGAAGATAGCTCTAGAGGTATTAGAGAAGAAAACTCTAATAACCCACCCCGTACTAACACCGAGCCGAGTAGGATTCTCTAAGCAGCAGGCGGGAATCGAACTCAGGACAACACTGCACTGGCCGTACGAAGTACGAGAAAGCGTTGCCTAAGCCACTAAGCCAAACTGCTCAGATCATTTCATCAGTGATTGTGCGTAAATAAAAATGACAACAATGAAACATTTTAACGCCGATTACAAAATTTGTCGATCATTTTAATGCGTCACATCCAAAGGCAAAGTGAAAACAATCTATGAGACTTACGTAAATCTCAAAAACACAATTATGAATTGCTTACTTTCTGTTGTGAGTATTCAAATGCTTTTTGAGATGACTCTTCCTCGAAGTTTTATACGGACAACCGGAAACTGAGCAACTGAACTTGAATATATATACTTTTGTCACTCGCTTTTTTGTGGGTGAGTTGAAGAGTCTTCAGAGTTGACGTTTGTGCAGCTGAGTAACTGCAGTTGACTTCTGGACATTGAATTGGCCGTTCTTTTGTGTGGACCTGAATGTGCAGGCTGAGAGCATGCTGTCGAGTAGTAACGTGAGCACATCCTAAATATGGGCATTTGTAATTTCCTTGTCCCGTGTGAATGTTCACATGTTGAATCAAGTGGGATTGTTGAGAGAACTTTTTATTGCAGTAATCGCATTCCCAGTTTTTTTGACCAGTGTGAACTGTCAAATGCTTCTTCAAGTCACCTTTCTGCACAAATCGTTTTCCACAGTACTCGCAATTGTGAACTTTTTGTCTACTGTGCATTTTCTTGTGAGTTTCCAGATTTCTCTTTGTAGTGAAGGATTTGTTACAAATTATGCACTTGAAAGCTTTGACTCCGGTGTTCACAAGCTCATGGCTTTTCTTGGCCTGTGTATTTTTGAGCTTCTTTTGGCAGTAGTCGCATTCAACGTTCAATGTTTCTCTCTTCGTTGTCTCGTGTTTTCCCATGTTTTTTCCCTTCACAAGTTTTGGCTGAAAAGGGACGCGCTTTAGTTTACAGCTTTCTATTTTCCGGAACATTCTAAGACAAAGAATGAGAATGTATAAATTAATCCTTTGTAATTATAACGTTCTTTCTTTGACCATTTGTGCAATAACATTTTTTGCTCAATTCTCTTGTAAATTTGTTATTTTTCCTTTTCATTTTCCAAATTTTAGTCATTTCACTTTTGAAGATTATGGCAACGTGGAAAAATTTGACAACTAAAGAAATTCCTGTGGGGCACAAATGTGCCCTCTGTCCTTACTCAACAAAGATAAAGTCAATTTACAACAGGCATGTAAAAATCCACTCGCTCGAAAAGCCCTACAAATGCCCCGAGTGCCCATTCAGGGCCAAGTGGAGAGACAATGTCCAACAGCACTTTAAACTTGTGCATCTCTTAAGATGTCCATCTTCTCGGCCTTTTCCTTGTCCAGAGTCTGGGTGCAACTACGCGGCAAAGCTAAAGTCAAGACTCGTTCGCCACTCAAAAGTCCACTCTGACGAAAATCCAGAGTTCTCTTGTACATTTCCAAATTGCCAATACTCAACGCATCGTAAAGACGATCTCACTCGACACGCTCGAAATCACAAAAGCGAAAAACCTTTTGTTTGTTAATTTGAATCCTGCTCTTATGCAACGGTCAGTTCAAGCAATCTTGTAAAACACTCGAGAATTCATACAAAAGAAAAACCGTACAAATGCCATGAACAAAATTGTGGATATGAAGCAGCCGAGAATTTTTGCCTCAAACGACATCAACTTACACATGAGCCGGAAGAGGGCGAAGAACGCCCTTCATTTTCATGTCCAATTTGTGAATATTCCGGGAACAGCAAAGAAAATCTCTCCAAACACATCAAAACACACACCCTGGAAAAGTTTTTCAAATGTGACGAGTCCAACTGCAATTTTGAAGCCAAGACAAAAACAGAAATCAAAAGTCATAAATTTGTGCACTCGGATGAAAAACCGTTTGCCTGCTCGTTTGGGCAATGCCAACTCCGTTTTAAACGTGCGTCACATCTTGCGGACCACTTGAAAATTCACAGTGAGGAAAAACGGTACAAATGTGAACTTTGTCCTTTTCGAGCAAAAACAAGAAAACATGTTAAAAGTCATTTACAATTTGTTCATTCTGACGATCGACCGTTTAAATGTACGCAGCCAAAGTGCGGTTACGCAGCCAAGACAAAATATTGTTTAAATGCACATTTTTTGATTCACAAAGACGACAAAAAATACTTGTGCTCTTTTCCAGATTGTGATTACAAAGCTGTTCAAAAGTCCAACTTTAAACAACATCAAAAGGCCGTTCATGAGGCCGTGTGAAACTGCAAATGCAACTTATGTAATTTTACTGCAGAGACAATGGAAGATTTAGTTGCACATGGGAAAACTCACAGAAAAATGTAAATATTCATTTATAAAGAAAACTGGTTCAAATATTTAGCAACACGCTGGCTCGTTTTGTCTCATGCGGAGACAAGGACGCAAGGGAAAATGATTTTCTAATGCTGATGAAAAAAGAGTCTGGGTGTAAATGTTCTTTAAAAACAAAAATCAACCTAAAAAACATTGTTTGATGCACGAAAAAAAGAACACTTTGAATTCAGATTTGGTTTGAGTTGTTCTTAGTTGCAAATGTTTTCATGCTGATTCAACTTACATATTTATGTGACATCAAACAATTTAGGCGGCAGAAAAATGGAATGAAATGTTACTGTGTACAACATATGCAAATTAAAAGCTTCAATAAGTATTTCCAATACCAATGCCAAATGATGGAAAATTCTGAATATCAAATGTTGGAAACAAAATACAAAAACTCATTGGGCTCAAAATAGTTTACGTTTATTTTCCTTAAAATAAAAATGATTTGTACATAAAAAGTAAACGGAAAATATTGTAATACATAAAAGAAAATGTACTGTAATTTTAACAATAATTGTAAATAAAGTTTTAAATGGATTATGCATAAATTAAAAGTAACTCGATTTTATGGAGTAAAACTGGAACAGTTTTTGAATTCAACGTGTTTGAATGTATTAACTCATGAGAACTATTCATTTTGAGTGCACTAGAATTCCCATGGAAAATTAAAGGCATGCGTTGATAAGAAAAATGCAAATTGCGTTTTGTTTTAAGTTCACTGTAAAGGATATCAATTTGGTATTAGCAGGAATTAAGGTTAACTCATCTTTGAAGAGATGATCAAGTTTAGAGCCATAAAAAATAAAAACGGCGTCGTATTGACTCAATTCTAATTGTACTTAACTTGAGATCTAGTGTTTAAACAGTTGTATTTAACATGTCGTTTCATTACACTTTGAAACTTCTTGAGGATGTTCATGAAAGTGTATTTGTAGCCTATTAAGACAAAAATTAGAAGCCTTAAATTGGCGCAGTCCGTTTTATAAAATTTTAAATTGACTGTCTTAATTCCGAGAGTTTCTGGTTCTTGAAAGATTCATTTGTGCTCGCAATAAAAAAGCTTTTAAGCCTTTGTTGTTTTGTTCAAGTTTTGCATATAAAAATTTTCATTGTCTTTGAATGCTCATTGTCCTTTTACTAGTTGTTGAAACTTAAAATCCAAATCCGTTTCAACGAATGGTCTATATTAACAGGCTCAAAATTAAATTACAAAAGCAAAAACATTTGGATAAAAACCATAAATTTTGTAGCTTCATGTTTCCCATTTCCCATGTAAAATTTTAATGGGAGGGAAACCAGAAATAATCATACTTTTATGTTCTTGAGAGAAGTATTTCCCCATTTCAACTCTTTTACTACAGTAACTTTATTTTCTCAAGAGATGTACTACCTTATCTATTTGTTCGGGATTCTCAACTCTCAAAAATAAAAGATCCCTTTGTTTTTGATCGTGAGTAAATACATAGAAAAAATGTGTGAAATTAGTTTTATAAGTGTTGACTTCATTAGTTTTGTGACAGTTTTGTTTTTACAACCTGTAAATCGGCAGGATTTTGCTCTCTCATTTGTGAGTCAAACGATGCCGTTTTAGATGGTATTTCGTCTTCGCTGCGTAATCACATCCGTCGCATTTGAAAGGCCGAAAGTTTGGGTCGGAATGGACATGCTTCAAATGTCTTGCAACGTTGCTTCTTGTTTTCCCTCGGAATGGACAAAGTTCACATTTGTACTGTTTTTCCTCACTGTGACTCTTCAAATGAGCTTCAATAGCATTTTTGTACTTTGAACGAAATTCACATGATCCAAAAGAACAAGCAAAAGGTTTTTCTTCACAATGGACAACTTTGTGGCTTTTTAGATCTGATTTTTTCTTCGCTTCAAAATTGCAATGTGGCTCGTCACACTTAAAGAACTTTTCAAGGGTGTGTCGTTTGATGTGGGCGGTGAGGTATTGTTTACTTTTCGCGGAATATTCACAAAGTGGACATTTAATTAAGGCAAGTTCTTTGTCCTCTTTCGGATGGTGCATGAGTTGATGTCGTTTGAGAGTAGAAACGTCAGTCGCTGAATATTCACAATTTTGTTCATAACACTTGAACGGTTTTTCTTTTGTGTGGATTCTCGAGTGTTTTACCAAATTACCGGAACTGGCCGACGCATAAGAACAGGATTCAAATTGACAAACGTACGGTTTTTCTCCCGTGTGAATTCGAGTGTGTTGCACGAGATCTTCTTTCCGATTTGTGGAATAATTGCAATTGGGATGAGAACAAAAGAACGACTGTTCAACCGAGTGGATTTTTGAGTGCTTAGTGAGTTTTGATTTCATTTTAGCAGCATAGCTGCATCCAGATTCTGGACACGGAAAAGGTCGAGAAGATTCTGATGACGAATTCAAGAGATGGACGTTTGTAACATGAATTTTGATACTTCCTTTATGATTTGATTTGAATGGGCACTCGAGGCATTTGAATGGCTTTTCATCCGAGTGAGTTTTCAAGTGTCTTTTATAGATGCAGTGAGTTTCGGTTGAATAACGACAAACCTCGCACGTGTATTTGTTCTTCAGAGGACTTTTTTCAACAGAATTTGCCATAGTTTTCATCGTTGCTTTATTCTGAAGCCCAATGGGAAAAATTTTAAATGTTAGGTGTAACTGTTCCGCGTGAAAATGATTTAAAATTTGATGAAAAACTTTGTGTAATTTAGAATTCTGGTGATAGTCACTTTTGCCCAGATTTTGAATTAATGAGGCCCATTAAATAGACATAATTTAAATGTGAAATTTTTCTAATCTTCTGTGTCAGCAACTAATTTAGACTTTACACGTTTTCAGCTTTGACTTCTCGCCCAAAGAACCAAACTGTTTGGAATTATGCTATTAGTAAGTTGATTACACATTTTGCGTTGGCTTTTAAATTTTAAATATTTTACCTATAAATTAGCAGAAGTTTCAAATATTTCTTTGCAAAGCGTTTCTTAATTTCTTGAGTCAACGTCAAATGTCAAGTCAAGATCCAAAACCAATTGAAATGTTCTGTTTTGCCTACTTTTAAACACTATCACAAATGAACTGACGATTCTGGAGTAACGACAAAAGGTATTAAAACAGAGAAAAGAGAAGGGGAAAAAATAAAGAGAAGATTAAAGAGAATGGAAATTCCTAGAAATGGGAATGAAAAATCATGGAGACTGGATTTGTGTGTTTCCAGGTAAAACAAAAAGTCAAATGTGTAAGTTCATCAGATTAAAATAAACATTGACTTATTTTTTTTGGACGTTGATTTTGCTAATTTCAAAGTTTTTCATGTCCCGTTATAGATTTTCCGGCTAACAAATATTTCATAGAGGCGGATTAAACTCAATAAGTTAAAATAAATGTACATTTGCCATCCCAAGTTTTGCACTTTGAGAATTTTATTCTTTGGAGCTAATGTTAAAATAGTATCAAAAATTCAGTCAATTGGAGGAGCTGAGCCTTAAAATGTCACACTAACACCAGCTCCAGATTAATAACATAATGAATTGCGTGCACACGAAAGACGTTGAGATTTATTATTTTTGCACAATTTTACATGACTAAAAAGAGAAGGCCCGGATAGTGAATCTGTTGAAATGAAGTAAGTTTTTGTCTTCCAAAAACATTAGTCGGCGTCAGACTCTACTTTATATTCATTCAATTCCAAATTCATTTGCTAGGGAAACCTCCAGTTTGTAAATCTTACTGAAATACAATGAAAACGATTAGTTTGAATTAGAATCCTAAATATTTCTAGCTTCTCATGTTTCATCAGAAATTCTAAATTTTAAGCAACAGTTCGAAAAATCCTTGTCTTTCTGATTTTCTGAACCACAGAAAAATTTCTATTCAGTATCTACAACTGCTTCTGAAAAAATCCAGTTCTCTTGATTCCTATTCATTTGGTAGATTTTGTAAAAAATGTGTTTGGAAAACAAAATTCTCTCAATATTCTAATTATTTTGCGGCTTACGCTCCTTGTGTTTGCTTTTTCTATGTCTGACTAAAATGGATTACAACTTGCTTTGCTCGTAAGCCTAAAAATAAAACCAAGCGAATCCAATTTTGTACCTGCGTTTTGCCCCTTCTCTTTTCAAAAAGGCCCTGTACAAAATGCTTACTTTCTACACATTCTCTCACACAATTCTTGTGTGAGCTTTTTCGTGTCTCGATCTAGTTTCTGGTGCTCTTTGATCAGAAGACGACCGTTTTTGAGTAGGTTCTTCCTCCGTTTCATCCTATTTTTCAACAACAGAATTTTGAAACCTGTTTAGTCGTTTGCATAATCTTTTTCTCGCCCTTGAAAAGTTTTGTTTCGTTTAAAAGTTCAATATTTTAAGCACAAATTATTTTTTCTTAAGACAAGAGCAGAGCAAAAACAACAAACTTGCATTCCAGCTTTTGTCAAATCTAACGGCGATAAAGTTTGAATTCTGCGTGTCGACTGAAATAAAATACGTGGAAAATTCAATGGAGCACAAATGCGCCCTCTGTAATTATTCAACAAAGAAACTTGGCAACTTTAATCAACATTTGAAAACACACTCCAGTGACAAACCTTTGAATTGCTCCGAGTGCCCATTCAGAACGAAACTTAAGAGCAATCTCAAACGTCATGTGAAGCATGTCCATCTTCTGAAAGTGCCTTCTTCTCGTCCTTTTCCATGTCCAGAGTCTGGCTGCAACTACGCTGCAAAACAGAAGGCAACTCTCATTCGCCACTCAAAAATCCATTCAAATGAAACGCCTGAGTTCTTGTGTTCTCATCCCAACTGCAATTACTCAACCAACAACAAGCAGCATCTCAGCCGTCACAAGGGAATCCACAGTGAAGAAAAGCCGTTTGCTTGTCAATTTGAATCCTGTTCCTATGCTTCAGCCTTTGTTGAAAATCTCCTATTACATTCCAGGCAGCACACAAAAGAAAAACCATTCAAATGCCCCGAGCAGAATTGCGAGTATTCAACAACAAACAGTTCCAACCTCAAACAACATCAACTATGTCGTCACCCGATAGAGGGCGTAGAACTCCCTTCATTCAAATGTCCACTTTGTGAACATTCTACAAAATTTCGAAGTAATCTCTCCAAGCATATTAAAACGCACACCCTTGAAAAGTTGTTCAAATGTGATGAGCCCAACTGCAATTTTGAAGCCAAGACAAAAACAGAAATTCAAAATCACAAAGTTGTTCATTCGGAAGAAAAACCTTTTGTTTGTTTAGTTGAATCCTGTGAATTTCGTTGCAAGCTTAAATATGCACTTGACAATCATTTTAAAAGCGTCCACAGTGAGGAGCGACGGTACAAATGTGAGCTTTGTCCACACCGAGGGAGAACGAGAGAAAATGTGAAAAGACATTTACGGAACATTCATGCTGACCACAAATTGTGACCATTACGTTCCGGATAAAAAATTCAATTCTCATCTTTAAATCACAAACAAGAGATAAGCAAACTGTTACCTTCATTCCCGGAAAGAAAAAAGAAATCAATTTGCAAAGGACAATGTGACGCAACGAAGAACCTGTAGATTTTCAAAATTAAAGGACGGCAATCTCGGATACAGCAGGTGAATTTGAATCTTCAGAGAAGAACAGAATGACACAAGTTCTCTTCTCATAAACCAAATCAAGTGGAACTTCAATACAAGTTTATTTATATAAAATTTCCTTATTTGTGTTACGTAAAAGCTATTTGTAAATATTTTTAGAATACTGTGAAACGTTTTTATAATATTTGTCAGTTTAAAGTCCTTTGTCGAGGCATAACAAAATCTCAATTAAATGTCTGAAGATTTTTACAAATATCTGTATTTATGAACACATCTTTCTTCAATTCCATGAAAACAGTTGATGTCATGTGCTAATGATGGAAGGTAGTCAAGTGTAGCGCCGGTTTTGGAGCCTGGTGAATCCTACCAAACTCAGTTTTTCACGTTGATTACGAATATGCAATTTGTTGCTGTAGATGGGCCTTCAATAAGGGTTCAAATGAATCTATATATCAAACTGATAGTGAAGTGGACTTTAAACAGTGTTTTAAAATTTCAAGTGGTGTCAAAATTTTACAATTTCTCAAGGAAAATCAAAGCTCGGAAAAAGGACGGTTAAAACCATTTCTCCCAGGTGGGCCGGTAGAAATTGGTTTTTACCGTCCAAAATGGGAGAAACTGCCCTAAACTGCCCAAAACTCCCAGTAGTATGAAAAGCCCGTCTG
>JAQGBI010000338.1:0-18199 GCA_034698325.1 Sminthurinus elegans | reverse complement strand
TTACTTCATATCTTTGAAAGGAATTCCTAAAAGGAAATGAACAGATATAAATTCTCCTAAATTGCCTTGTAGTACTTCTAAATTCCGTTCTTCAAGTTTTACACCAATCTTAACTACAGAAAATTCTTTTTTTTAAATCACAAAAATATTGTAAGACAAGAACATGGTAAGAAATTGCCTCTTTCATGCCTCTCTTATCATCCTCATATTTATTATTTGCGTTGTCTTCTACACTCAACAGTTTACACGCGTGTATACGAGAGAAAATAAATACACGAGGAATGAAGAAAGAAAATCTCTACGATTGGAAGAAGACACAAGAACATATTTTCATTTTCAAACTTTTTTCATATCATCATGTTCATTTTTATCTTTTATTACAACTTTTGACATTCCAGAGAAAGTCAAGCAATAATCTAAGACCGGTTGTATCAATTGGAAAGTTTATTGAATTTTCTTTGTCCTGCTGTTGCTGTTACGTGCAAGCTGTGGATTATAAGTAAAGCATACTGAAACGTCCATGTAAAGCTTTAATTTTGATAAAATTTACTTTCAAAAGCCTGATACATTTTCAAACGCACTGCAGTGATTTTAGCTGTTAAGATTCCGAACCGGGGATCATCAACTTTTCAAGTGTTACAATTTAATCGTTGCACATTTGTCAATCTTAAACCTCAAAAGTTTTACTTATAGGCTCTGCTTGCGAATTATTCAAAACACAGTACAGCACAACGGCGTTGTACATCGAACTAATTTCAAAATTATACTTTAATGGATGCGTACAGTTTCATAACTAATACCCACAGTACAAGAAGAATAAATGGAACCTGTCTCGAATTTTAAAAAGTGTGCATAAGTGTAAACTTGTTCAGTTACGACAAGTTAACATTTTTGTTTTCCTATTTGACAGCAAAAACGTTTGTGGTAAACACTGAAACACACTGATAACATTTACAAGTAAATGGCGTGCCTAAACTTTTTAGTTGAACCTCTTAATTTAATTTTTCCTTTGAGTGAAAAAAGTCCAAAATGTTCCTTGGACAACATGACAACATTTATACAAAGAGAATAAGAGTAGTGACTCAAAATTTATTTATGAGTTTCCGACTGAAAGGGAACTGGCTGAAACTGGAGAGACATTTACCTCAGACATCAGACATTGTACATTGCACATAAAGCATAGGAAGAAAATGGCAAATAGCACAAAGTTGCAAAGGAAAGAGAGAGAAAATCATGACTATTTTAGTCGCAACTGTGAGCAACTTCATTTGATAAATGTAATGACTAAAGATGTTGCTTTTTGCTCACTTTTCCTCCATTAACTAATCATTTGAGTTGGACTCGACTGAGTTTGGAATCAAGAGAGAGAAAGAGGAAAAAGACCGACGACTTTCTCACACAGCCTCATTTTGACTCTGACTCATGCACTCATTCTCTCACTCACTCACTCACTAACTCACAGTGGTGCTTCAGCTACTATTAACTTGTAGTAGTTGAAGAAAGGTGAGGTTATATGTAGGTGCAAAAATACCTACAAAGTACACAGATGTATACATAAATCGTATTATAGCTATGTCTAACTATATCCAAGTACCAAATACCTCGCATACGTACACCAACACTCTACAAACTATCTTCACATTTTGAACTTATATAAAGTTATTTCATGTTCATTTAGAGTAAGTAGTTGGGCGGCCTTGACTTGAATTGAAGTGGTTTGGCTTCTTGCTGACTGCTGACTCTACATTCTACATTCTACATGTTTAGACTTTAGACAGAGTTGGAAGTGTGGCAAAAGCTGTAAAGTTTTCACAGAATTGACTCAAGCCAAGTTTGTCGGTTGTCGGTCGTCGGTTGTTGCTTGTCGGCAATGCGAGCTATGCGTATCATTTTTCAGACTGGTACATACTCAAGCTCATTTTCCTCGCATAAGTGTGTATTTCGCTGTTTGAAACTTCAAAGTAAATAATCTGAGATAAACTTAAAAGGTAATAAAATACTTGTAGGATTCTCTTCTCTTTCTTTTCTCTCTCTCTCTCTGACACTCTACATTCTAAATTCTACATGCGCATCACCACAAGACTCAATGATAAAACTTTTAGTAGAAATTTGTCTCGGATAATTTTCTAACATACGAATATACATATGTACACGTAGGAATTCCACAATGTTTACCTCAAGCTGGATGCTGAACACTGAACACCCATATTTTTAATGCTTAAAGAATTTTTCCTTTTGCTACTATTCTTGTTCCTGCACAATACGAAGACCATAAATGATAAAGACTTTTAAACAATCTCTAGATTGTCAATGTTTTTTTGGCAACATTTTCCTATGCCTTTGAAAACTAAATTTAGATTTCAACTTTGAACGTGAAGACAACGACGAGTTTTTTTGCCGTCAATACATGTATAATGTATACTTATTTGGGCTTTAATATTACCAAAATAGTGGTTAAACTAAAACAAAATAGAAGATTGTCAAGCTTACCTTGCATAGGAAAAGCCGACTCTTATAGTAATAATAACGCAACTTGATGAACGTTATAAGATATTGTTTGTCCCTCTCATAGACTTTCAAAAGGAGATACAACATATGTCTCAGCAATGTTTCACAATAACATGTAATAGTTCGATTGAAGCAAAAAAAGTAAACCAAAAATGTATGAAAGAAGAGTTTAACTAAAAAGGAAAATCCGCAAAAAAAATCAGGAAAGCAAGATGAAGAATGAAGACCCTATGGAACTATTTCTATTCAGTAACTGTATATAGTGTATACTAGTGTACACATCTGGGTTAACAGCCTAAAGCTGTTTATATTCTCTTTCGACACTCTTGGAATTCTGAGCAAGTGACTTGAAGAGGCAAAAGCCAAACTATTGACAATGAAAAAAGGCAAAAGGAAGAAAGCCGAAACTGCAACTTCCTGTATCTTTCTATCCATGATGTACATATAAAATCGTTGTAGGAAGTATAGATACACGACCGACTAAAGGAATGTACGGATGAGTAAGTTCAAGGAAAAGAAAAGGGCAAGGAAACCACACTGTTGCGCTTTTATAAGTAATAGCTTTATCCTCTTCTAGTTTTACCAAGTCAGTAAAATTCACTCTATATACAAATAGACACATGATAAATTAATCATACAAAAGTCTTCAAATTCAAGTCACGTTTTTTATAGTAACACATCAATTATCATTAATGGATAAAATGCCGAGTTTAGCTGAAATCTGACATGCTGAATTTTACGAATTTTAAGCTCTGGTCTTTTACATGTTTATAAAATGAAGCGGTTGCAAGCATATTTAAGCATGAGAAGAATACTTATGAGAAATGTCATTAAAGTACTTCCTTTGTCTTCCTATTCTATATTTAGTTGCAATTATTTGAATACATGTAAAATGTACAATATATTATTTCAAGAGTAACTTTATAAATTGACAGTTCTAGAAATAGAGAATATGTACAGAGAAGAGTATATAGAAAAAATATACTTTGGATTCTTTTTTCAGTCTCCGAATGTATAATAGTTTTTGGGCGTCTCTTTAAACCAAGACTTGGATTCTACATTGGAAATTAGACAATGACAGACTTGAAATGAGGAGGAAGCCTATACCATTACGACTGCAAATTCAACTCGTGTATTCAACAGCTTGCGACTTTTGCGTTGAGCTATAAAGATCAACTCACAAGAGAAGATAGAAAATGGCAGGGAGGTTTTTACTGGAGGATCTTATGAATAAGACTGATCTTTTAGTACATAACTTACAACCTATACACAAATACATATATATGTACTTGTTACTTTCGTCTATAGTAGTGTAAATACTCGTAATACAGCCAATGTTGTACTTCTGCAGTCTGTAGACACAGTTTTTCAGTAATTTAACTCTAGCAGTTGCAACTAACGTATATATATATGTGAGTTGAGTACTCTGTGGAACATTTAAAAGGATCCGTGCAAGAAAGAAAGAAAGAAAGAAAGAAAAAACGGGAAAGATGAGAGAGATATAGCTAGACATATGAACATGAGAAAAGTGGGAAGTGAGGACAGATTTTTAGCTGAAGTGAGATGCTAATTTGAACCCGTCAGGATGTGAGTCAAAGCAGGCAAAGTGCTAGTGAAGAGTTAAGAAAAAAAGTAGGACAATTTTCTTTTCCACTTTTTATCTTGTATTTAGTATTCTTTATTTAAAATATATAACTCTATACAATATAATATAATATATATAATATAACATTTTCCTATTTTGTTAACTTTTATAATGAACACTTTCTACTTTCATCTACAAGTCAACTTTTAAAATGTTCACTGTACAAAAGAACAAACGAGGTATATCTAGGAAATATTCCTTTCATGACATTTGGTTAAAGTGGATTTTAAAATAAAATAAAAATGTATATATACATACTTTAATAAAAAAAATCAAGCAAATAAACGTAGACTGTGACCTCATCATAAATCATACAACTACTTAAAATTCTACGTAGATTGAATATAACATGTAGTAGAAGTAAGCTAGACAAAAAATGAATCAGAAACAGAACGACGATTTAAGCTGCTTGCATCGACACTACTAGATTGAATATAGTCAACTTCAACCTATAAAACTCTGGCTTTATAGATATATATGAGTCGACAAGTAATTATGTGCACACGTATTCTCTTTTTTCCATGTATAATTCTCCATGCATTTGTCTTCTTATCCCTAACTTTCAACGCTATGAACCAAATGCATGGTTGGGAATTTTCTAAGCTAAGAAGCGCTAAAGTCTTTCATTTAATTCTATTTCTCTCTCGCTAAATTTCTCCTTTCTGGGGTTGTTTCACTCTCCTTTATTTTTCCTATTTCTCACTACAAGTCTCCAAATATATTATATAGCATTTTTGCACTAAATCTTCCTATTAGGATACATAATATATAACGTACATTTGACTCTCTATATATCTCTATATATTTGAGCCTTTTCTATAAATTCTCATTTTGTTTCGAGTTTCGAGATAGACTTTATCATCTACCATGATTCAAGTTAATCCGTTCAGATGACGTCACAGGAGGTTCTTTTGCTCTTCAGGTTATAAATGTTCCTGCTCTTTTCTCTCATTTGCAAACGAGCAAAGAGTACAAGCGGAAGATCAAACTATGTGTGTAATATATGTATATGTAGAACTATTTCATTCTCTCTCTCTCTCTCTCTATCTTTCTTTCGGTGTGTATATGTTTCTCTCAAGAACCCCTTTCGTTATGCAAATAATTCATCGTTTCCTTCAAAACCTGCATATAATGGAGTCCTTTGAAAACCTCTATGGATGAGAAAAGTTCCGTTCGTTCTCTCATCTAAAATCCCTGCTATTCTGAAAACTAGAAGCATGAGTCTATCTTGCTCAGGATCTGTGCATACTCTATATATATGTACTTATTCTAATACATGAATTAGCAACTTCATGAATGGTTCTAGTACTTTTGAGTACACGGATATGTCTGCATTGCAAACTAAAAATAAAACCTACAAATGTTCTCTTTATATCGTACTGGAATGTTTTTGAGCGAATATTAAGAGACATGGGACACTTTTCTATAATTTTTAAAAACTCTGCGGTCAAGTGCATTACGAGTACATTCATGGAGGATTAATTCATTGAAAGGTAACATATTGCCGATTATGAACTAGCTTCATGTCTCGCAACGTCTACTTAGGTACTGTTGCACGTACTAGAATTCAAAAATAAGAAAAACTTGAAACCAAAGGTATACTTTTGATTATCTTTTTTGTTCTTCGAGCAAAGCATGCATCATGTCTTTTTGAAATTGTACGTTTTTTACATCTCACTTGACACCACAACAATCACCGACTATAATAAGAAAACAATGTTCATATAATAAAGAGTGTATGAAAAGAGGGAAAGTCAATCTAGTGTAACTTGCTTCCAGTTATATATCTGGTAGCGATTTAGTTTCTCTATTTATCTTCTACTTTATGTGTAGGTGATTAAAGTAGATCTATGAAACCCTAAACCCCCTCATTTTCTTACTGTACTACAAATACTCGTTAAACTCTGATATTTTCCGCTCTCCACTAAATTTTTACCCATTGTTAAGGTAGTGCAGGTAGGAGAGAAATCTTTAAAAGATCACGTAGGATGTATCTTTCTCGGTACATACTTATTCTATACGTACATGTATATAAAAGTACATCTATAATACGTGAGGCTGACGATGGCAGGCACAAGCAATACATTTTAACCATGTTACCGTGTGAAAAGATAGAAAAGCCCGTGAATTATGTGTGACTCTCTCTCTCTCCTCCTTTTACTTTTTGTAACATAACTATATGTATGTATCTGCATGTACTGCTGTGATAATAATAGTAGTAGTGGTAGTGATAATCATACAACCGGAACAAGAGGTGTCATGTATCATAGAACTTTGGGAAACAATAAGTACATACGCTCAATTTTCCATGTAATACTTTAATAATACAGGATTTTCCACAGTCTCCTCATTTTCTTACGTTTAACAATGTATTTATTTCTTTACAGAATACACCAAGGTGTTTTGCGAATACATGCCCACTATTTTAACAAATATGTATATAATATATATATATGAATAACTGTCTAGGATGATTATTTTTTTTGCAATTATGGTACCAAACTCAATGCATGAAACCGTTTTATAACAATAATGATGATACAAATGAACAGTGGATTTAGTAACAAGAATATAATACTCACGTGTCATTTTTGTCGCCCGGTGCATGATGCTGACCCCCTCTGGCCTGCCTCTCTTTGTGCACGATCCCTGAAATAATACACAAAATGATGAATATATATAATGGAACAAATATCATGAAGCTCATTTAACGTTTCGAATTGAGCAAAATAAAACATGATATCTTTTTTTTGTAATAAACTAAATGAAACTATACTTGAAAATCGTGTATTTATATTATTATCTGAATCGATACTCACCCATCAGCTTCATCCAAGGGTTGTTGGCCCCTCCATGACCTCCTCCACCCCCGCCCATACCTCCTGAGCTCCACATTTTTTGTGGTTGTCTTTTTTTACTTAATTAATTAGAAGAAGATTTTATTTGAATTCTTTCTCTTGAAAGTTGAACAAAGAATCAATATTATAATTAACTATTCTTTTATTTGTGTAGTAAATAAAGTTTTGAAAGTCTTGAATAATTGTTATTAATTTTCACAACACTTTGGATTCCTTTCATAATCTGTTACAGTTACAATGAATCAATAGGCAGCGATGAACTTTGTATTAAAATATTTATAAGTTAATTAATTTTATATTTTAAAAGAGTCTTACTTTTATTTTAAAAAGGGTTCTCAAAAAACACTTTTCACAAAAAAACACGGATTTTATATTATTGATTCACAAAACTACAAATAATTATTTATGACAAAGAGGTCACTTTTTATTAAAGATAATATTTTATTTTATTTTTATTTTCTCGCTACTGTAAAAAAGTAACTAGAAAAGTTGAAGATAATGTTAGAGATTGTTTATTATTTATTATTGTTGAGAAAGAGATAGGCTAATATAATATAAGACTTTTATTCAAAGATTTAGGAAGGACCATATATATAATATCAAAAATGAGTTTAAGGATAGGAAATTTTAATGAAGTATCTTTTGTTTTTAATTTATTTTAAATTTAAAGATGGATATTTATGAAGATATTCCTGTATATTTGAAATAACTTGTCTCAAATGTGAACCACTGTATATAGAAATCAAAAGGTGAATCTCATTTCTAGTACTGTGGTTCTAATTTAGACAATAAAAAATAATATTTTTATTATTATTACTAATTGAGGTAAAAAATAAATAAAATATAATAAATACAAAATTCAGTAGTAAAACAGAATTATAACTTTTGGGAAACTACCGAAAGATTTGGTCTAAAAATACTTGCAAACACAAACAAATGAATAAAAATTAGAAAGACCGATTAATGATAAATAGTACTAAAACTTTCGAATCCTCTTACTGTGTATTTCTGTGACTTTGATTTATATTGATTCGTTGTTGATATTGAATATTTTGAGAGATAGAAATTGTATAGTATTTTATAACATAATAATACAATACTAACGAGAAACTGTAGAACTGGTATATTATATAGTTTGGTAGTAGTAATACTTATTAGTAGTAGTATTACATAGAAAAGTACCTACAGGAGAAACTTTTTTTCGGTTTAAAAACGTGGTCGGACAAACTGACGTTTATAAGTACAAGACAAATTATTATTTGCAAATAATTTGGATTCACTTGAACTCATTTGAATTCCACCACTGTTGGACTCCATTGAAGAAAAATGTGTGTTAGTGAAGCTGGTATCACTTTATTCTGGTCATTTCCAGAATATTGATAAATTTTATTGAGTATAATATTGTAAGAGATTTTTCTCCTTGAGTACTGTGGTTATTTTTTTGTTTGTTCTTCAAAAGGTACCTAAAAATAAAAGAAAAAGAAATAAATTTAGTCTTTGCAGTTTTATATTTTAAATTATCACATCTTCACCACGTGCTCACTAAATATATATGCATCATAGTATGTCATTTGTATATATATATATATATGTATATATATACATATGGAATAAATGTCATCGCCTTGCATGTTTCATTATAAAATATTAATTAGTACAAGTCATAATAATAACAAAATAGTATTGTTTGTTCATGCCATTTGAACATCATTTACCATTTAGGATCGCATCACACTTTGCATGCATGCTTGAAACCCCCTTTAGTATAAATAGTATACCATGGCTTTCAGCTTTATTTTAATAACCTGCACAAACGGATCCAACGTTATAAACTATTATCTATTTTATTTGTATATAGTGTAAAATATTAGATTATACTGTATAAATACCCTGACAAACAAATGAGAAAGTAGACAAAAGAAGTGAAGAATAGATGAATAGAGTGGGATATCGTTTTATATGAATGAAAACCAGAAAGAGATTTGACTTGACTTTTGACTATATAATATAGGCTTTTTGCCAAATCAAAATGATCTAATAATTACCTTCACCCAAAAGGTTTAACATTATACAAAATGAATCTAAATAACCAGGCCAAGAAAACTTACATCTCTTCTTCCTCTCTCTCTTGCTCTCTTGTTTTATTCCTCTGGCCACATTGTAGCTACTAGATTTTACATTATACAGCAAAAACTTTAAACTCACAGTCAGATAGCACATAATATTAATATAGAGTGCCAACATGAAAACACCAACAAAACTTACCATACCCTATACTAGTACGTACATTACATTACACACACTCGACACATAAATGTAATTCAACTGTACCAGAGAGTAAGAGTTCTATAGTAAATAAATGTACATCCAATGAGAGTTAACATCCAACAAGTATTTTAGTATTCATATCCTCAACTCACTTGGCATATTATTCAAACTCAACATCATCTACTCAAAAGTCTCTCAAGTAGAATAACAAAGCCTCAAACTTTCTCTCTCCCTTTTGAATAATACAAAAGGAAAATTTGGGAATCGAAAAGTCATCTGGAAATCATATCAATTCATATAGCAGTACTTATATTATACATATATATTTTTTCACACTCTGGGCTCTGGATATATTATGGTTTACGTAGAGTATACATGGAATGAAACCCCAATATTTTTTAATGGATTTTTCTGAAACCTGTTTGTCTACATCCATTTTGATTGAAACTTTCAATTCTATACATGCTATAACATTGTAATGATGTTATACGTTTTTTAGCAAGAGGTTTTTTATTTTTGAAAAAACTTTCTACTTTTTTAATTTTAATCCGTGTATATTATATACACATCCGTCTGAAGGATTAACTTAATTATTACAGTAATAATCATAATTCTGATAATGATTCTACTTTAGTCTCATTTTACTCATTTTTGATGAGTTTGCTAGTTTTATTTACAACCGCTGCTTTTTGCTGTTTGCTGGAAGTTATATAGATTTCCAATTGTACATACTGCCAGTTAATCATTCAACTCAGTTCAAATTCATTTGTACTTATAACAAAGATTTTAAATATAGGTAATAAGTTATATATTATGTTATAATATTTCTGGGGAAAAGTCGTAAGAAGACAAAGAGAAACAGAGAAGGAAGAAACAGGAGAGTAACTTTTGTAGTTTTAAATTTCTCAAACACCAACGAAAAATGTTTGGAGCCCCTACAATTTTACTTGAGAAAAATATATC
Organism: Sminthurinus elegans; assembly: GCA_034698325.1. NCBI lineage: Eukaryota > Metazoa > Arthropoda > Collembola > Symphypleona > Katiannidae > Sminthurinus > Sminthurinus elegans. The sequence goes on along the minus strand of JAQGBI010000338.1, from coordinate 7,957 downwards.
TTACAATTGAATCGCTCAATTCAATTAATCTAAATAAAACATTTATGATATATATCTAGAGCGTGCATATTAAATATATTTCGTACTAGATTCACACGTATAATATAAATATCTGGGCTCACATTTTTCATGTTACATATTTTTCTGTAATTTGATCCTTGATGGCTTTTTAGTGCCTATGAAAAAGTCTTTCAAATAATTATAATTATAATATTACTATAATTATTTAAAATAGGGGGTATAGGAAAGTACAAAAAGATGTAAAAATATAAAATACAGTCTAGATTTTAGATTCACATCAACTTGCTTGGCAAAAATATCTACAATCTGAGAATACCCAAAGTAAAAAAAAAGAAAAGGGAAGGACGTTGGCTTGGCTGTTGATCCACCAGAGTTTGGAGTTTGGAAACGGGAGTGACATAGTAATTTAGAGCATTATTACTGAATACTGAATATAATACAAACTAATACTGCTCCTCGTTGTGCTACGATGTGTTCCTACTCTCTCACTACATGATGTGAGCTACAACCGGGAAACAGTAAATTGCAAATGTGTTGGGATGAAGCGACTGAACAATAAAAACCTCCGTTCGATGAAGCGATAAGAGTACGACAACGACAAGTGAAGGTGCCATATGTTCCTCTCGTCATTCTCATTGCCGTCATCAGAATCAGGATGAGAATTCGAATGTGACTCCAAAAAGTGGCTGTGAATGCGAATGCGAATACGAATGTGAATGTGAATGTGAATATGTGAATGTAAATTCAACAGCTTAGAGCTTGGCTCGGCTTGGATTGGATTGTCTTGCTATGCCATACCATGCTTTGCATGTAAAAAAAGAACAAGTAGAATTCAAAGAGAGGGAAAGGCGGAGAGAGAGAGAGAGAGAGAAAAAAAACTCATAGTAGTAAAGACAGGCGAAAGATATTGCAAGTCTCTGGTTTTCGTTAAAAAGAAAACTGATGGTACTAACACAGACTATGATATGTTATAAAATTATGGTATCGCTAGATGATGATGCTCTATCTCTCTATCTCTCATTCTCCACTCTTCAAATACACATGCATAATATATATAATATACAGGGATTTGGATGTAATACAGTTTCTGAACAACTCTCTAGATTCTATATAGTACTTGCTATAGTAAAATATTGTGCACATTAGGGCACATGTATGATAAATCTTTGCCGACTTTACGTGGTTGTACAAATTATGCATGATCTTTCCTTGTTGGGTAATTCTTTTGTTTCCGCTTTTCCCGTACATGATGATGAGTTGGAGTTCGAATGTAAAAAAGACGCAGAAATGCATTGTTATGTTATGCACTCTCTATGTATAAACATTATAGGGGAAAAAAGAAAACAGAAGCATGTGTTTAGAGTTTAGACTATCAGCTTTGACCTATATATTTATATAATATGTTTTGCATTGCACATGTCCCATGTAGACTGCTACACATGTATATAAATAAGCTGCTTAAGATTGCCATCCATCCAGTTGTGTCTTGTGTACATTCCCTTCTAAAAAGAGTTGTTATATTTCAACGCATGTTTTTTGTTGCAAAAAGTACGTGTTTTTACATCACTGCATGATAAGAGTTGAAACAACAGCAACAAGAGCAAAAATGTACAAATACAATAAATGTGCTTTTTGCATTTATATGTCTACTCATGAAAGTTGGTCGTTGGTCTGCGGCTGAAAGTTAGGTCAAATACAACAGCCGCATCGTAATTATAAAAATATATGTATCAACATGTGAAATGGGAAAAGACAAGTTTTATAGATTATATATTTTTACATCCGGGCAGCTTTTCGTATGTGTGTTGATATTTGAAAGTTGGAAAGTTGGAAATTTAAAATCCAAAAAAGCTATACAAGAACCTCTTTTGCCTTTGTTTTATTTTGTAAACTTTTCATTTACTCTCTTGATCCTGAATTTTATATTACATACTTGAAGGCTTATATGGTTTACAAAGTGCCTGTGGGAACTCATTTCCTATACTTTCAACTTTAGTCTTTTCCTTCTTTTTCTCTCGCTCTCTCCTGTTTTTTTACTCCACCGACAGTTTTAACTAGTACAAAAAGATTGGAGTGTGTACATTATGTGGAATATTTATGCATATCAAAATGTACATTTTACATTCATGTACATGGGTGTACGATCATACACACTACACACACAAAATATACAGATGAGCAAGGAGTGTAATAGAACGACAACGACCACGCCGAAAACGACATCGACAACGACGAGGAAGATAATGAGGGCTAAAGTCAACGGTCCAACGAGGACATCCATTGGGAATTTTTAATATGTCTCGGAAAGTTATAAAACGAGCTCAGAGTTAAAAAGTCTACTTGCTTTTGTAACCTGTAAGTGAAACCGCCTTTTATGTAACCGAAACACTAAACTAGAAACTAGGCTACAGTTTGGAATTGGAGTTTGGGGGTTGGAATCAGAGCTGAAAAGTGGAAGAGTGGAAGAGTTGGAGAAAGCTGGAACGAGACTTTACTGTAAATCTCACATACATATTGTAAATATTTCATGTATTTTCATTTACTTGTCCGCTCTTTCTCTCTCCTCGTCTGCCGTTCTCCAATGTCATGTCTACAATTTTCCATTACCGTATACCTACATAATAAGTAAGTTTGCAAAGTCTGGTTTGGTTTGGTCTACTCGTGGTATCCTCTTTCTCAACTTTCAATTTTATTTTGTAAGGCCACAGAGCAAATGCCTAGTTTATGTTTTATGGCACTATAGGTACTGGGGTACTAGGTACTCGTATTTACTTTTTACACACACAGCTTATCAAATAAAAAGGAAGAATAAGCAAAGAGCACTACAAGAAGAATTTTTAAACTCTTCTCTTACCAAAATTTAAACAGTTGTGATTTTTTTCCATGTACTTTAGTCTGTGAAATTTCGGAAATGTAATCGTAGTAACTGGGTACATTTTATAAACACTTGATCATTTTTTTAGCATTAGGAATAGCAAGAATTCAACCTTTTACAAAGCACCCAACTCTAAACTTTATTCTAACTATTTTAAAACCTTTTGGACAGATAGTACAAGTTTGTATGCTTGTTTCATACGTCAAAATAAATAGTACAGAGATGTGGGTTTTTGAATTTGTGAACTATGGAATTCTAGATTTTAGATTGTAGAAACTCATACAAATTGCAATTTACTTTATTATTGAAGGTAGAATTTTTTTTGTATTACTTTTTTAACCAGAAAAAAAAATCCTACAAAATTTTATATTATGTATTACTTTCTGACTTTTGAATTTTGAGTTTTGACTCCAGCACCTTTTCATCAGAATTTTTTTTTTTTTACTTTTTTTTCGTATCTCCTCACGGATATAAGCATGTAGAGGAACGGAATAGGGTACTTTCAGTGAGCCTCAGCAACAGTCAAAAACTGAGGTTTATATACTCTAGATTCTAGATTTTATAGGAGAGCCATGTGAATGTACATAATCCTCTTGGATTTTATATCCAAGGAGTCAAGGGAAAAAGCTAGTGGTGCAAACTACAATTTTCTCAGCAATATTAGTCTCTTCTCTCTTTTTTTGGCCTGTTTAGCTCCTTGTCTTGAAAATTGAAAAGAGCTCGAGAGATCGAGTCAAGAAAAAGTAGAAGAGGAGGAGGACGAAGGAGGAGGAAGGAGGAAGCTCATCTCTTTCTCCACGTATAAAAATATTTCTCGTCTATTCTATTATGTGGAGAGGAATCTCTTTGTCTGATGTAGCAGGAGAGTTAAAACAATTCCTTTGTCATCGTTATATTACGTCGTTCCTCTAGCTTCCTTCCCTTTCTTTGAGAGTTTGAGGTATTGGGTATTCTCTTGTTTCCTTACGCAGTCTTTCATCGTCTTCAAGCCCTGTGTCTAGAGCGTAGAGTGTAGAGTGTAGAGTCTTGAGTCTAGAATCCTAAATCTTGAATCTTGAGTCTTGAGTCTGCAGAGTACAGAATACAGAATGCAGGCTTAAGATCAAGAATGAGAAATAAATAGAAAGAGTCCACAGGTTCCACACAGTTCCACATAGAATCTCCTTACTCTCCATAGACTTGAGACTTTTGAGACTTGAGACTAGGTGAATGTGAAGCTCAGCAACATAACCCACATGTATACATATACATCTACAATGCATCTACACTGCTCTTGGCGCATTCCGCTCTCCTCTTCAGCTAATATGATATAAAAAGCCTAGAATACCAAGTAGCGCGTATTGAATGGATGCAGATAGATGATACTCTTCATGTATAATAATATAATAATATATATAATATTATAGATATAGGTATAGATACAGCCACTACACACTGTGTGTAGTTCAGTATTTCAGTACGCAGATACGGTAAGTATAGAGAGCTGTTGCAGCTTGCTCCTTCATGGGTATAATAATGCTACGGTATGAAGATGAAGAGTCTAAACTCCTCTCTCTCTACGAGAGGATTGTCTGTTTTCTGTCGACTTTGCAATCCTCCAATTCAAATATGAAAATGACAGTTTCCAACAGGGAAGAAGAAGAAGAATAAAGAATAATAATAAAGAAGGAGGAGAGAAAGAAAACGAAGGCGGAAAGTGGAATCGGGTGGGTTTTGGCTAGAGTGTGTTTGTCAGGAACAACTATCTTTCAAATGCAAACACTTGAGTGTATATAAACAAACAAAGGAGGAAGGGCATGAGTTCAGTGTCATGCTTTCACATAATATAATATAATACATGGACTGCATGTTTACAATGTATACGCCATACAGTATAGAGTATAGAGTATAGAAACTTAAATTGCATGTATGGTTGTAGAAAATGGCACGTTCAATATTCAGTATGCAAAACCAATAGCATCATTAAAGTTATCCAGAATCCAGACACTATAATATCGAGTCCGTGATTGACCGTACTTTACAACTTGGCATTTTATAATGCTGGAACAAAAGTAAAGTAAAATGTTCCTGTTCATCTTTCCCACTCTGTTCCTTCACTTGGTATAAAAACGAACCTACTAAAAGTTAAATAACTCTAAATCGAGTATAGTTGTGTAGAACAAACTTAATTTAACTTTGATATAAATAATCATATTATCATGTGGACAGAATAACTTTCACATTAGTATGAAAACTATAGATGAATATTACAATGAGATTTGATCAATTATTTTTAAAAGATAGTTATCGACAAAAACAGGAAAACTATATGCATCACCCTTTGGTTAATATTGTACAATAAAAACATGTTTTTCCACTTTTTGCGCTGCTGTTGTAATTCGATACTTTCAAATTTGATACATACTAAGGAAAATTTTACTTTTAAGGTCTACACAATTTAAAAGACGGAAAAATATCAAAGTATTTATGCTATAAAAGATTACTATAAAGATCAGAAAAGAAGTAGTTGTGTGGCACAAGCTTTGAATGAATATAAAAAGCTGTTTAATTGTATTGTATTGTATTTATATTCAATGTACGAATTATTTCAAATACACCGAGGCACTTTTAAGATGCATGAGCAAAAATTAAATGAGCAGAGTTTCTTCTTGTTGTGTTATGTTGAGTTTTCAAATAGTAATAATAATAGTAGATAACCTGCGACACCGATGAAATACGTACAGTATTTACTACTCCATTTTTTTTTGAAGTTGCAAGCCGACAAGCATGCCAAAAAAGTCGTAAAATTTATGAAAATTCATAAAAATGTTATCAGTCCAACTCTTATCTCTTATCGTACATCTTTCTTCCCGTTGTAGATCAGGTAAGATTGGGTAAGCCGCTGATTATTACAAATTTACAAATGAGTGCGTTGACATACACTTGTCATGCCTCAAATTTGTTGGTATATATAGGCCGCATGTATAATGTATAGTCATTAGACATTAGACATGGAGTGTGGTAAAAGTAATACCTATGGTATATCTTTGTGTATGTATTGACTTTTACATTTATGTGCTCTAAGTAGTCTTTTTTTCTTCAACGTTTTTCACAATGTAATAACACTACAGCTACAGCGGAATACTGTTGCCATGTCTATGAAAGATCTTGAAAATGTCAAGTCGTCAAGTCATCAAGTTTCAGTACAATACATCCAAGATCAGGTTTCTTTTGTAACAAAAAAGAATGAATCAAATAGTTTGTCTTTTTACAAAATCGTAAATGCTATTACTTTCCTATCTATTTATATTTATCTGGAGTCTGTATTTTGTATTTTGTAGCCACAACTTTTCAACCTTCAAGAGGAAGTCAGATTTTTCAAAAGAAGCCCATGTAAAGGAATATAGATAAAGCGTCATGACAGGTAAAATGATGAATAGAAATCGCAATCTCTTGTTAATACGTCCAGACGAAACGGCAGAAGGAAATGAAAAAGAAAACCCAAAAGCAGAAGGGGGAACATCTAAAAATGATATTATAAGGTAATATTTGTGGCCATACTTTATACTTCCACAAGTGAGCAATCTAGAATGGAGGTTGGAGGATGAGAAAAACTGCAACAGCTTGAATTCCTGCTCCCTCCAATCTTTATTAACGTCATCCTTTTACCAATTTTTGTGGATATATAGCTATGATAACTTTCACTTCAACTCCAGATCCAGCTCCAGCCCCAGATCCAGCTCATCCTTTTTCTCTTTACCTCCGGCTGTGACCTTTTCTTCAGCACATACGACATACTACATACTACAAATACCTACCTATGAACTTGCGTTTACACACTACACTATACTTGTATACTGTATAAGCATGTTGGTACATCTTTACTCTTATGTCTAGGTACACGTATTTGAGATGAAGTTGAGATGCTCATAATCCAAAATCCACTTGTGTTACCATGATGATGACTATTACGACTCACTGACTACAAAAATGACGGCACTTACCTTCATCCTATTCCCTAAAGACCAGACACAAGACGTGCACCTTTATCCAGCTGCACGCATAGATGTACATGTACAATGTACAAAGTACAAAATACAACATCCAATATACAATATACAATATACAGTGTACATTCATCCATTCACCATTTCCCATCCTATCTCTCTGTCTGCTCAACCATCCATCCAAACACTCGCGTACGACAGTTATCAAAATCGAACAGTAACTTTCTCCTCTCCTCCTCCTGCTCTTTCTTTCTTCCTCTCTCTTGTATTTTTTTTTGGGCTTTTTACTAACTTTTCCGTATTTTTCTACCTGAGTAAAGACTCTCTTTTCGTAGTGTTTTAATATTTTATCACGAACATAACTTTCTGTCTGCTGTCTAGCTTCCCTTAGCTACATGAATGAATATGATCTACCATGTGTTTCATATTTTCTCCTTTTATGTCATTTTCAGCAGCCATGTACATTGTACATATAAAATATCAAGTGTACTTTGAAGTATGCAGTTGACAGTTGCGTATAAAATCTACATGAGTGTCCCTCATCTTTACATGTTTTACTTGGTCGTCTCGAATTTTCGATGGACATAATAAATACAGTAGGGAAGGGAAGTAGAGGATAAGATTAACCTACATACTTGAAGGCTAGTTTTAAATAAAGCCAAAAATGGTCACACAAAGTTATTAAATTCATTCGCCTTGAAAGCATAAATACTTAAGGCTTCAGATGCGAAGCTGACTAGAAAAATACAACATCTTGTCAGTCCATCATTTTGGAACTATTTCCAAGTACTTCAAATGAGCTGTTAAAACTTGTCGACTATAATTCCAAATTTGTCCTCTAGAAGGCGCCACTAACGAGTTCCCAATTTTTCCGCTAGGTGGCTAATTGTACACGGACAGGAGGATTCCGATAGTCTGCTTTGCATTCTAAAAAGGCATTTTTCTTTAAAATCTACCTTTAAATTTTTGTCATAACTTTCGACGATTCGGCAATTCAAGAGAAGTAATTTCATAAAATGAGTTTACGCATGTTGTCTGTTGTCTGTCCACTTTTAAGTTGCAGATGTTTTGAAAT
>JAQGBI010000337.1:0-18208 GCA_034698325.1 Sminthurinus elegans | reverse complement strand
GATGTTCTGTAGTGAAAGCCAAAAAGAGCAATATGAATAGTTTTCAAAATCCTTGCTTCAGTTTACATCTTTTCTCAATTTGCTATTGTGATTTCAATTAAAAACATTTCAATGGACTATTCATAAGCATTCAGGCAAAAATACCCAAAGGATTTTGTGTTTTTACACTCTCTTGTCTTTTCAACTTTCAGCTTTTCTACATTTAGGATTTCAAGAATTTGTGGACATAAGCCTGTTTTTGGTCTTTTCATTCTTCACTGCAACAAGAGTATAAATTTTTACCCTATTCATTTTCCATTCACTCTTCAGACAAAGTAAATGGAAAAGACTTTTGCTCTGTGGAAAAAATCCTTGCAAATTTCATGAAACGTTTTCACAAGCATCATAACTGCGGCATCCAAAACAAATTCTGAGGAACTCAACAACTCCTAAAAACTCCATGTTTTGCTTTGTTTATTCTTCTATTCCATTCTCGATTGGATCACTGACTACAATTTCAAACAGGTAAGACGCTGAGTTGAAACTTTGTAAAACTTGTGTTCATTTCTGAGCAGGGGAAAGGAGAGGATCAAGTTTGCCAAGTTTCAGCCGGATCGATAATCCCTAGGGCTCACTTGAAAAAAATCCCACATGTTAGTCTACTTTTTACTACCAAACTTTTATGGCCAAAAGTACCCAAAGAAAACTTGCAAAGTGCTACAGAAACGCTCAAGTTGGTTATGAGTTGTGAGCGACAACAAGTCAATCAAATGGTTTAATTAACGGAAAATGTGTGCCGAGGCTCTTTCGTTCTCTCTTTCGTTAGCTATAGTAACGGAATGACAAACAAAGAAAGTTGCGGATAAATCCACATTTTCCGTCTCCATGTTTCATTTCCTGGTCTGATTCTGTTTCTGGTTCTGTTGAATGTTCAACTCAGCAAAAGTTGTCGTTCCAAGTTGAGAGTTGTGATGTGTGCAAAATTAACCTGTTTTTAAAACTGTTCATCTGATTGTCAATTTTCAACACTTTGTGTTTGATCCTTCATTTATAAAAAGGAAATCTTCATTTAAAATTGTGACTGTAAGCCAAAAAAAGTGAACAAGTCAAGAAATAAAATTGGACACAAACCAGGTCAACAAAAGCTTGAATCATTTTTTTTCTAAAACAGTGAATAATAAAAATGGAAATGGAAATAAAAAGAATTGACAGAGGACAAAAAGAGGCAACAAATATTTTAAATTCCAATAAATTTGAAATTGTTTCTGTTTCTGAGCAAGTTGAAAACGTAAATGATGACGGCATCGGTTCAAAAGTAAAAAATTCTGATATTTACATTCAGTCCTTTTTCCTTTTTGACGCGGATCGGAGATACACAAAAGAGGATTTGACCTACAATTTCACTGCGTTCAAATGGGCAGCTTGGCTGAAAATGAGTCCGTTTGGTGTGGATGAAAATTCAGAGAATTTTCCAAGAATCCGAACGAGTCACAAAAAATGGTGGGGGAATGGAATTTCCTCCGGCTGGTATTTTTTCGCTTCCGTCCGAGTTTTCATCATGATTTTGTCAACGGCTCATTTTGGAATGACTGGAAATCCAGAGGAAAAACTGGGTCAAATGACGCTCATGATCATTCTCACAATCTGCACCTGTCTTCTGATGTACGCACTCTCTGCTGTCTTGTCTTCGACTGTCCAAAATATTGCAACCTTTCTGCTGTCTATATTCAAATATCTCGATGCTGAAATTGGTGAGCGCTAATTTTCAATGGTCATTTGGGTTGTGGTTTTATTGTTTGAATTTCCAACTTAAATTAAAGTTGTGTATTTTTTTACGTTTTAACTGTTCAACCCTTTTTTTATCTCAGAGTTTCAACAAAACAAGAAGAAAGCTCGACCACGGAAACTTGGATTTGGATTTGGATTTTGACGTCGCACATTAAAAGAATTGTTGATCATTCATCTCCCATTTTCGGTCTACTCACTCGCTGGAATAATCCCATTGTTGTCCGCTGTCGACCCCTCATTTCCACTTTTGCTCGTTTCTTGGGTTCAGTCTGAAATTTCCTTGTCTTTTCTCTCTCTCGGCGCAGTTGATTCTGTTAGTTTTCTCTATTATTACATGATTGCACACTTGATTTTTTACATTTTCATCGGGATGCATCGAATTACAGAAGAAGCTGGAATCGCAATCAAAAACTTGATGATCAAGTCGAGCTCAGAAACAAAAACAAAAACAACGCCAAGGGGAAAGGAGAAGGAGGAAAGCATCAAAATCCAAAAGGCGCTCAAAAATCTGGGTCTTTTGAACATTTGGACGCGCTTTTTCAACAGGAGCTTCTCGAATGTTGTCTACGTTGTCAAACTGGTTGCTCTGACTACATCAATTTTCGGAGGATTCGGACTCATCAAAATGATTGAGGTTGAAAATGTGCCGTATGCCGGAATTTTTGGTCTCCTGTTTCTCAACGGAAATATCGTGTACAACTTGATTTTTGCAAGGGCATTTGAAATCCCGGAGAAAGTTGAGGAGCTCAAAAGAGAAATCCGAAAGCAGTCTTTTAAAACTTATAAGAATAATCCGGTTGAAAGGAAATATGTCGACAAGTATTTGAGGTCGATTCCGTGGCTGGGAGTAAAAGATGGCGTCTACAAGATGGAGCGATTGACCTGTGTCAATTTCATGTCCTTTGTTACTGAACAAATCACGAGTCTTGTTCTAGCTTATTAACCAAATAAACATTGTTTTTGTTTAAGAAACCCTTTGAAACCAGATTTAAAAGCAAATGTGATTCTTGTTGTGTTGAAATTCATCAAAATTGTGAAAGCTCACACAGCTGGAATTTAAATAACGAAAAGCTCGTTGAGTCTCCTCTGGACAAAATACGTAAAGAATTTTGTGTTTTTACACTCACTTGTGCCACATGAAACCAAAAGACCACACACATTGTCAATTGACAATTGTCAGCTTTGTTCTCCAGGAAAATGACGTAGGACGGCGGAACGACCTCAATCATTCTTTCGCTACATGATTTCCAATTTCACATGAACAATCCAGTCTGATTCAATTCCATTTCAGGTCATTTCCGATTGACAACATTTCTATTTCTACATTTTGATGTCAACAATTAATTTTGTAATTTGTACATGAACAAAACGGGACAAGACGAAATGGAGCAAATTTTTTATATGTGACAATTTAATTGACCTCGTTAATTGATTTATTTTGTCTTGGTTGTCCAATTTCCAATTTTCAATTTCTAATTTCCAGTTGACGTCAAAGTTATCAAAGTCCATGACGATGATTTCCTACGTACTTCAAGTTTTCCATCGAACGTTGAGCATTGAGCATCAAAATGGAAAACAACAAAAATTTCACATGACTTTTTGTCAGCAAAATACAAGGAAAGGCACGAATACGAATACGAATACGAGTACAAAAGTAGAGACAGAAAAGTCAACATGAGTTGCCTTATCTTTGAATTGTTAAATTGGTTTCCTTGTCTTTTCTCTTGTTGCGTAACCACGTGTACATTCACTTTTCTAGAGAGTGGGATCAAGCCGAAATGGAAAAAGGAACCGAGTACAAAGTAAACAGTTTAAATTTTCCATGTTTGACAAAACTTGTTGACTCTGATATAAATTGAGGCTACAAACTAGAATTGAATCGGGAAATGGGAATTTCAATTCTTAAAATGTCATACAAACAAAAATGTCGTACAAGCACAAATTGCAGTTGTCTCCCTTCTATTTTCAATTTTAGCGCTACGGTGAACATGAAAAAGATAAGTGAGAACAATGTAGGACATTTTAATATTCAACTTGTCATTTGTCATTCTTGAACTGAAGCGATTTCTGAAGCAAGTTTTTCTACCTCAGAATTTGTGCTGAATTCTTTGACTTTTCTATACGATAGGAAAATTGGGTCCAATTATTTTAATTGAAGCGCGTTGTTTTCATCAAACAGACAAATGTTTGACAGAACCATTGGCCCAAATTTTCAATCACTCAATCAACAGTCAGTTTAAAACTGACTTGGACATTTCAATCTCTTTTGAAAATTGACAATCGACAGACGGACGACAGAAATAGCCAAACAACTTTTATTTCTCCAATAAATTGAGTCAGTTTTCATTTAAATTCTGATTAATTTCATGCTCTGGAATTAGTTTAGATTTTTGAGAGAACGAGAGCTAAAAAGTTTGAAAAAAAAATCCTGGATTTCTGCAACTTGTAAAATTTCAAAAGTTAAAAGTTAGACTTTGTCAAAAGTAGCAAAAACCTAAAATTGTTACTAAAATGTTGACTTTTCAAGAAAATCGGTTGAATTTTAGAGCAGCCAAAATCCTCTCTCTTTTGAACATCCTCCCAATTGAAATTGACCTGAAAACAGGGAAGATCAAAAAGCAGGCTAGTAAAATCCGGCTGTGGTTGTGGAGACTTTTATTTGGATTTGCAATCCTCCACTTTTTCTACATTTTTGCCAGACTTTTACAGTCGACGGTTCTGGACAAGGAAAAATATTTCCGATGGGATCATTTCGTCATGCATTTTCAAATGGTAGTTTTTTACTCGGCATTTTACTCCTTGGGCTGGTGTTTGTTTGTCCAGCATTCGGATGAGAGCGTCATGGTCTTCAATCAACTTTTTGTCCAGCGAGAGGAGGAAAGCCGCTTACGGACCGCTGTACAAAAAATGATGAAGAGTGAACAACTTGGATTTGGATTTGAATTTGGTCAACAATCCAGCTCACAAAAGTATCTGTCCCGCCTTCGCCATCCACCTCAAAAAATGCCAAACCAGAACCAGAAAAAGGACCAGAGTCGCAATATTTTTGCGTTCCCGCCCAAGCTTCCGGTTGATGAACATATGAACGCCACCCATCCGATTGTGTGTGCTGACAGTTGGGTTTATTGCCAAAATTCTGGCCAATGATCCGAGTCGTCCTCAACTTTTGTTCTCTTTACTTCCGCCAGAGTGGCAAAATCCGTTCAGTTTTTGGCCTCTTTTAGCTGTTGAAACTGTTTTTGTGGCGCTCAGCGTCTCCTTTGTCCAATTCGCAGTCACAACTCAACTCTCCTTTTTTGGAAAATGCCAGTTGGAATTTCAAGAGTTGAGTCTTCAACTCAGGTCAGTTTTATATAGATTCAAAATTCTGGTATTTTGTTTTAGTCCTTTTGCAGTCGGAGTTCGAATCCCGGTGGAGGCATTTTAAAAAAATTGTTTTTGCAACCAGATAATTCAGATTTTGAATATTTTGAAACAATTTTGAACATTTTGACTACATTTTTATACTCTATAACAAAGCCTCTACCCCAAAATTGTTAGGAAAACGAAAAAAACTCAAATTTTTCTAAATGCCTCCGCCTGGATTCGAACTCCAAACTTGGGTTTAGAAAAGCCATTCCGTATTCTACTTTTTGTACAGCACTAATGATAAATATGCATTGTTTTAGAAATCTGAAGGAAAAGACAGAAAACGGCCAAGATGACAGCCTGAACAAGGAAATCTGGATTCGACGTCTCCGGAAAATCCTGCACGAGATCAAGGAGCTCAACGTGCTAGTCAAACTCTTCAACCGCTGTTTCCCGTTCGTCATCTTGGCTTTTAAAATTTGCTTCTTGACCTGTGCAATTGTGGATTATTTCTTCACGATCCGGCATTTTCATGACTACCCCTTTCTGGGCTTCTATACTGGTTACCATGGCACCCTCGTCACCCTCGTATACAACATAATGTATGAACACGCCTTTTCAGTACCCCAGAAAATGGAGGAGTTGAAAAAGGAATTCCTCCTCGTTGCCAAAAAATCAGCATCTTCTTCAGAGTCCAATGAAAACCAAAATCAGCGATTGTGGCGAGAAATGGAGCGAGAAATGAAAAGTATTCAAGATGTTGGAATCAAAGTTGGGCGGTTTTACACGCTCGAGAGAGAATCAACGCCAAATTTTATTGATTACGTCGTAAAAAATGTTGTGAATCTCCTCGTGGCCTTTCCATCCCAAAGAATCAAATAGTATAAATTTATTCTGAAACTCATACAGCATCAAATCAAATTAGAGTTTCAAACTTTCAAAGTTGTCACAAAATAAAAATTAACAACAATTTTCAAAACCTTGACAACACAAAAATATTCAACTCATAAAATTATAAAAGGGGTAAAAATATAAATTCTGGATTGTAGCCAAATAATTTATTCTAGTTAAATTTAATTATGGCACAAAACGAAGCTGAAAATACTTCATTCTTTTTCGAAATTACCACACATAAAAATTGCCAGCAAAAATGTTACTCGTGTTCTAACTGGAGCATTTTAGGCATTTTCCACTTTGTCCTTTGTAATTATTAACAAAACTTGTTTAGATAAAAATTAGGGGAAATTGCTCTTTTCCGTTTCCGCATTGAAAATTAGTGGTCTATTCATTTGCGAGTTAAAAGAAAAAGACAAGAACACAAATGCCACAAAAAATTGCGGATTTTTCTACATCTCATTTTTCACACAGAATAAAATTCAAACTTAAAAATGTTTTCGGAAGGAGTTTTTGCAGATTTTAAGCTCTTTGTGAAGATGGCGGCTTCAGTCTGCGCAGTGCCTTTTGACTGGGACTCTGAAAACCGAATGCTGAAACTCACCCAACGCCCACTGCGATATTTCGGCTGGATTTTCTCTGTCCTTTTTGAGCTGTTGTACAGTTTGAACGTGTTCACTTCGTTGTGTACCGGAATTTTTAGGGAAGAGCCAGAGCCCGCGAGAATCGCGATCGACCTCATGTTTTTCATGGGTGTGCCATTAACGAGCATGATCGAAATGGTGGTGTTGAGGAACATGTATCAACTGCCGGAATTTGCGTGGCAATTCATGAATCTCAAATTCAAATTCAACGAGCCGCTGAAAAAAGGTACTTGCAAAATTTTGGATTCTTCTCGAAATTTGAAATCTGGTCTTGTAGTTGAATTTGACTTTGAAATTTTCACACTACCGTTAATAAAAATTTCCTTGACAATGAAAAAATATATTTGTTATGTTTGTAGGAAAATCTAAAATGGCGGAAAAAAATAATTTGATTGGGAAATTTGTCATTCGATTCTCCATCTTTAATTGCCTACTTTTTCCATGTTTTTGTATGGGATTTTTCCTGCAAAATCCAAAGCATCCGCGATATCTGCTCCATCGAATTTCTTATTCTTTTCAAGAAAATGCGGCAGTCGTCATTTTGTTTGCAGGGGCTGAATTTGTCATGATTTTCCGGCTCATACTTGTTTATTACCTAAATCTTTGCCTAAAGGTTTTGTGGGCGTTTAACACAAATCAGCTCCTCATGCGGCTTTTCCTGGAACCAGATTCAGATCCCAAATCCAAATCCAAATCTCATAATCAACTTCATCGCCCCCTAAAAATTTCTATGACTCCAGGAAACTCATTCCCCATGGAGAAAAAAACTAGAAATGTGCCAAAGAAAGCAGCTGACCTTGACCTTGACCTTTGTTTTGCAGAAAAGGTCAGATTTTTCAACCAGCTCCGTATTTTAAGTCAAATGAGTAATTCCTGTTTCTCTCCTTTTGCCTGGCCACTCTATACTTTTCATTTGGTGTTTTTCGCCACATTTGGACTTTATGGAACGGTCAAACTCCACGACTTAATCCCTCTGCCCATTTTTTTGATGCTTCCCGCTCTCGTTATTTCAGGAGTCACCGTTTCCGGGTTCCTTTATCCGCTCGTCGGGAAAATGTTCAAGCTCTCCCAGAATTTCCTATCTCTTGCGGAAATGAAAGTTAACAAAGGACAGGCAAACGAAAAAAGAGCTGTGAGGTCATTGCGACCTTTTGGCGGGAAAATCTGGAGTGTGAACATCATCAACAAAACGTTTTTGTACATGATTCTCTGGGTTTCTAATCTCACGATAAATGCAATTCTGCTTCATTAATTCAATTAACAGTTACATGAAAAACAATTCACAATTTAAAATGAATTTGCAAGTACTTTCAAACGAATATAAAAAACTGAATCAAGTCTGCTCATCAAATATAAATGAAAATAAATAATAGAAAATAATGTAATTTTTTATGCGCTTTAAATTTTTTTGCATAATGTATTATTTTTTTACTAGATTTTTCTTTGATTAAAAACGACAGTGAATTTTGAGGGGAACAAAGTTGTTGCAAAAACGCCCTTGACCTCTGGCACCCTCCCGCGGTCAAAATCCACCCTGTATTTTTGAAACAAAGTTGTGACATATAAAAACAATTGTTCACGAGCCAAACCTTCACCCACACAATTTCTTTTGCCCGTTGAAAATGGGAAAAAATGTTCATTCCTCAGTTTTTTCCCTTGTTCGCCAAGCCATCGCTCTGGGCGGAAATTTTGAGGATCGTCCCAAACCTCCGGGTCGTAGTGAACTCCATAAGTATTTGCGAAAACCATCGTGTCTTTTTTGATGGTGTAACCATGGAAACGGACATCTGCTAGGGTGTTGTGAGGGAATGCAAGCGGGAAAACGGAGCCCATTCTCAGTAGTTCATTGACGATGGCTTCTGCATAAGGCATTTGACCTCGATCTGACAACGAGGGCAACCTCGAATTCCCAATGACCTCGTCAATTTCCTCCTGGAGTTTTAGCTGCACCTCTGGATTCCTCGCGGTGTAGTTGAGTAGCCAAACTAGAGTTGCTTGCAGTGTGTGAATTCCACCAACAAAAATATCATTCACAAAATTCTTTGCAGCGTCCTCTGTTGGCAATTTTACAAAAGTTAGAAAAGCCCAATAATATTTGAATAATAATAATAATAATAATGCGTTGTTCATACGTGATGCGTGAAATGGCGAGGATTTATCAGTAGTTGCCGCCACTTTTTCCAAGTACATGTCCATAATATCGACCGGCGCTTCCGATTGACCTTGGCTTTGACCTTTTTCCCAATTGCTTTTCTTTTGCTCCAAGAGCTTAGCCACGAATGCCAGCAATTCTTGTACTGATTTCCCCTTGCTTGAAATGAGGGAGCAGTGACCAAAACTAAGTGATCTAACCATTTTTTCTATCCAGGGCAAAAAGCAAGCCAACTCTGAAAGAACTGGGCCGATTTTAGACATTCTGCACAAGAAAATATCAAAACATGACATTTATTATTTAGTTTTTAAATCTAAAATTTTCTCAAGAATCGAGACTCGAAACAGAGAATTTTTATACAATATTTTAAAAATTACCAATTGTACAATTGCAAATCTTATAATTTCAAATTTGAATTTTTTGTAATCATTACTCGTGAACCAAGTGATTCAAATGTTCTATTTCTTGAGGGTCCGGCTCACTCGACATCATGATTGACCACAAAGTGCGAAGGATGTGTGCACTGGGAACATCCTCAGATTTTATTGGCAGCTCTTCTCTCTCTTTTATAAAATCCATGAATTCTGAAATCCCCTCGTGAATTTGATCCTCGAGTGTTTTTCGGCCCATTCCAAATTCTTTTAATTTTCTAAACAGAATTTAGATTATTATTATTAATACTATTTTTCACTTTTATTAAGTGTTTAAAATGTTTAAAGTTCAATCGACTACTTTGAACTTTGGACTTTTAGCCCATTTATTTTTGAGCCGGTGACTTGAGACTTGAGACTTGTTTTGACATGAGTAAAAACTTGCCTGACTGTGAACTGTCGGAGCTCCGTGTTGTACGAACCTTCACTGAGGATAAGCCCTGAAATTTGTACAAAAATAAATGTCCATAAAATTCAGAAATTATAAAAAATTTACTGTAAAATACTCTCAATTTACACCTTTTTATTTTACACAGTTCATAATTACGACATTTCCCAAATTGTCATCACCTTTTCCCAAGTTGTTCTCGTGATAAACTTGGATTTTGGGACGACCCGAAAATTCGTTCATGTTGAAGGCTTCTCTTATCACCTTTGAGTCACACAGGGCAACAGCTCTACAGTAAATTCAAATTAAAATTCAATCAAAATCAATCCAAATTTGGATACAAGAAAAATTTTTGACGTTTGAAAATCACTTAAAATTCTTAATGCTCAATTCTTGACTTAAATCTGAACTCACGGGAAACTGCCAAATTGAAAGTGGATGATTGGCCCATGTTTTTTCTTCCATTTCATAAGCGTGAGATGCGGATTTAAACCGAGGAAAACCAAATGACCCAAAAGCGGCAAACCCCACGGACCTAAAAATACAAAATCAAAGTCCAAATTGTACTATTTATTTCACGCTTTATTTATTACTCTTATGATGAAAATGACAGGATCAAATTGAAAAAATAAATGCAAACCTGGAGGCAAATTCTCCTTTTGATTTCCATTCTGTACTTTTTTCACAATGAAGAAAATTCCCAAGAAAAAAACCACAGTCAGCAGAGCTAAAATCATTGTAGATGAAACATGTAAAATTGACGGACAAAACTTCAGTAAATGAAATAAAATAGAATAAAACCTCTGCACTCTGCACAGCTGAAACTGCGAGAGTAGACTAGACACTGGAATAAAACATTATATAAGGCAAGTACAAAAAAAGATAATGATGATGGTCATTTCATTTTCCATTGCACAAGAACGAGAACAAAACATGTGAAGTGGCCTTGACGAGTGGATCGCTCAATGTAGAATGTAGAGTGTAGAATTTAGACTGTAGATTAAGCATCACAGTGCAAAAGGAATACACACACAGCGCACATTATACACTACACACAAGCTATAGTACAAGTTACAATGTGCATCATAACATGTTTCCATATAAAACTCCTTTTCCTCACCACTATGGATTTTTTGTGTACAATGTACATTGTGCATGCGCTTTTGCATCCACCCAGAATAAAACTACTTGTACATGAAATTACAATACCGTGCAGAACGGTTCACAGGAAAAGATGCCGAAAATCTACATTCCAACTCTAAATACTAAAATCATTGTTATTTTTCAACTTCATGATTCAGTCAACTTGGATTTTGTATTTTGTACTTGTTCAGTGTTTGCTTTCGATATTCGGTATTTTCTATAATAAATTCCATTTCTTTTTGCAGGATTATAAAAAATCAAAGTCGGAAAAAAATGAGTTGGATAATTTAATTCCACCTTTGACCTCGTCATAATAAGCCATTTTACACACCGTTGCCCTTGGTAACATATAACCTAAATGTTAACCTGATTCTGATACGAAAAGTTTCTGGTTTTGTTTCTGAGATTCATCCTTTGAAATTCATTTGGAAATTCAAAGTCATTGTTTTAAATCACTTTGATGCTGATTACTGATTTCCATTACAACAGCGGAGCTGTGGTCCTCATTTACGCTTTTTGTGCTTCTCGAGTCATTTTCTGCTGTTTTGGTGGAAGAATTCCACCAACAACGCACAGTCAAAAGTCAGACACGTTTGAAATTAAAAGACCAGAGACACGAAACTCCTTGCGTCAACTTGGTCAAAATCATAAATCACTGAATCCAAAAATTCCGAATTTAACTTAAGTCTCAAATCTCAATTTTCAAAGATAAAAATCAAAAGTCAAAAGTCCAAACTTGAACAATGAAATTCATACTGTGGATTTTCTTGCTCATGAATTTCTCCTGTTCCTTTTATACATGCGGTATTTTTTCATGTCGTTTGAATTTTGATTTGTGTGTAAATCAAACTCAAAATGATTATTTCCTTGTTTTATTTAATTTTTAAAATGCCATTTAATATCCAAGTTTTTTCTAAATGCCTATTAAATGAATAAACTTAATTTTTGTATAAGAACAGCTTTGCAAGTTTTCAATTTTCCAAAACAAAACCAGCCCCAATAAAAATAAAGGATAAAAATATGGATTTATTTATTACAGAGTTCCAGAAATTGTATATTCTGTAAGTTGACACTTAAGAATCATTTAAGTTTGAAGCTTAAATCGATAAACACCTGAAATTTCATTGTATTTATAATTTAATTTTAGTTTAATTATTGTGCTCTATTTTTAATTGGGATTCAATCATCTCCAGAACATAAAATTTACAGGATGATGAACTGGATTTTAGTCCTCCTTCTGGCAGAGACGAAATGAGCTTATTTGATTGTCATATCCGATTTTCAAAAGATTGTCCAGTCCGAAAGAATCCGGATGAATTTTCATGCATTTTCGATTGACCCCGGAATCAAAGATTGAATGTTGGCAATTCCTTGTGGCGCAAATGAGCAGACAATGCCCATTTAATTTCACAGAGGATGCTTGTTTGTTCATGTCCAGCGGGATCTGAGTGCATTTTTCTTCCCAGCCCGGCGCAGGCGCCAACCAAGCGCCTGAAAATGAATTAAAAATCCAGAAAAACATCAACATGCTCCAAATTGGGCTAAATTCACAGGCTCAATTTACAAATTATATTTGATGTAAAAGTGTGCATTCTCCAAATTTTCACCTTGGTATTGCTCGGTCTGGTAGAATCGAGGAGCTGAATCACAGGGATTTTTGAGGAGGAGAAGTTGACCAAAACCCGCCAAGCCCTCACGCACACCCATAGCGACCCCTCTCATGAATGCCCTCCAGCCATTTTCATCTGAGCTCCTCCGCCAATTTGGATCTTTTTGCTCCAGAGCTTCTAACAGAGGGAAAAGTTAAAAACAGAAAAACAATTCGGTAAATTATAAATTCTTGTCTCTAAACAATTCTTGAACCTTCAACATGCAAAAGGAAAATAAAATTAATTCCAAATTTTGGTTGCTATGGTAACCAAATTTTTTATTACTGTATATATTTTTAAAGTTTTAAAGTTTTGTACATCAATTTCACAGTTTTCATTTCCAGAATATATGAGAAATCTGGATGATTGAATTGTGGAATTTACCTTTTCCAGCTTTCTGAATACAAGGGCTGTAATAAATGAAACCGAATAACAGAGCCACGGCGAAAACAAAGACAAAAAAGTTCCAAACCAGAATTCCTCCAGCTTTCAAACCTTCCCATTTCTTGTTTTCAGCTTTTTCCAATTTGTTTTCTGTCTTTTCCGTCTTTTGACTTTGATTTTGAGTTTCAGCCTTGAAAAGGGCTGATTTCTCAGTGTCATTCTCAACCTCAGGGATTTTTATCTTGACCGAAGAAGAATCCACATCCACAGATTCGGATTTTTGAAGTTTTACTGATTTAATTTGACCCATTTTTTGCTCCAAAAATGGCAACCTTTCAACTTGAGAGTTTGTAAAAATGGTCAATGTTTCAACTATCTAAAATCAAATGAGCTGCTGAAGGAAAATGTTGATGAAGGGGCTCAAACGTTTTGACTTGTGTCGACTCAAAGCTCAAAGTGGAAATGAAAAAGGAGAAAGATTGAAACAAGGAGGAGAAGTGAAACGTTGGGCTGAGGACAAAATGAGAGATGTGGCTGTTGCTTGGTCTGAATTTGAGACTTGAGTGAGACTTGGACTGTGGACTGTGAGTCATCCAAGTGCAAATTATACAGCGGAATAAAAAACGTTTCTCTCTCTTTCTCGTGTGTTTGTGTGTGTCTGTGTGTGTGTGCAGTACGAAGAAAAAGTCAAAGGAACCCGTATCAAAATAATCAAGCCGGATTTGGTTGGGAAAACACACTAGTTTTCAGCCGAATTTTGGCCCGTTTTTTGCCAGAATTTGGCCGAATTCTGCCGAAATCCTAGTAACAAAAAAGATTCACCCGAATTTCAACCGAATTCGGGTGAAAAACGAGCTAAAATTCGGCCGCAATAATTCGTAACCGAATCCGGCCGGAAACTTTGATACGGGAAAGGAAGTGAAATTTGAGATTTGAAACAAGATTCACGGTTGACATTTTTTTTGACTCAGCTCTTCACTTTACACTTTGAACCACACACGAATAAATTCACTGCAATAAATTCTGGCGGAGTCTCATTTTACTCAATTTTTCAGCCATTTATCTAATTTATGATGGGGAATGACGTCAAACCAGTTTCAAATTTGATTGATTTTTCCACAACAAAAACCACGAAAGATTTTTCCCATAGCTCCACAAAAACCATCCACTTGAAAATATTGCAGCCTGTTTTGTACATTTTTGAATAAAAAAGTTTGTCTATTGATTATTTTGACATTTTAATTACACTTCAAATCATTTGACACTTGAAAGTTGTTCGTTGTTCGCCAATCGTTTCTTGGTTTTTTGCATACACTCTAAGAAAAATGCGTTTCCATGACCATTTCGTGAGCATTGCTCCCATGTATTACTATATGGGATGCTCACAGGATGCTCTAAAAAAGCATCCAAAGCAATGATTTTTTCTTACAGTGTATTGATTTTAAAAATTTCATACTTTAATTTTAAGCAACTTGGTTTTCTCCTCTTTACATTTTGAATACAAAAATGGAAACACACAATTTTTACTTGAAATTCATAACGATTCTCATTGTTTTTCTGCTAAAACAGAATATTCTGCTGTTCCACCAATTTCCTGGATGAATATTTAAACATTTTGTAGCTCTTTCATTCAAAGCGGCGAATAAGGGAAAAAATCAGAAGTGCGCTAACACTTGCCGAATTTACGGTGATTTTCTTTGAAATTTTGGATGAGGGAAATGTCTTGGCACAGCTGGAAAATGTTAACATTTGGAACAAAAATGTATAAAACCAAGAGCAAGGAAATTTCGAAAACTGGCTCAAGCGTCCGTTCCATTTCCATCCACATTCATATTTTCCTTTTCCCATTCCGATTTTGATTTCCTTTCTCCGTCTCGTCCTTTTATTTGTTTACTTGCGCCAAACCTTCACTTTGGATTGATCTGAAATTCAAAATGGTGGAATTTACGGAATTTCATTTGGTAAACAAGAGAAAAAGAGCAGTAGAGGATTTCACAAACTTGATAAATGTGACTGAGTCGGAGTTGGAATTGGAATTGAAACCGAGTAAAATATGCCATAAATAATGCACAAGATTTGGCCAAGGTAATTAAAAAATGTTGTGTGTATTTTTTCGTTAGGCAACCAACCGGAAACCCATGGCGAAGCAAGTCCAAGCGAGTCCAACCAGGAAGCAAAAAACTACGTCGCTTGGCTGATTCACTTTCAACTTCCTACTTGCTCCTCGCATTTCCCCTTCACAAACTGTGCGTGGGGGTTCTGGAGTTGATTTGAAATTTCATTGAAATGAAACGATTTCGCTAGAACCCGCATTCAAACTCACTTGACAGTTTTTCAGTCCAGTCCAGTATCAAGTGGTGTTCAGTGTTCAGTGTTTACCGTCAATGTGAAAATTTAGATAAAACTGAAAATTTCCCATAATTTTGAATTTTAGTACACTGCAAGATAAAAAGTTTGACTCTTGCAAATAACAACAAACAAAAACAGACAAACATGGACAAAGGAAATCGGAATCGGAAAATAAGGTTGTCGATGGAAATTGAACTGATATTTTCAGTTGCTTTTCCCAGTCTCCAGTCCACACGAACTGCAAAACAGATACAAAAATAAACAATGAATTATTCACAAATTCTAGATTCTAGATTTTAGAGCCAGCGGCCAGCACATTAAAAATGCAACGGGGGTTTCCCATCAGCTCATTTACCACAAATTTTATGCATTTTTTCATGGAAGAGTAAAATTCAACCTGTTGTTTGCATACAAATTGCTTATTTCTATATTAAGAATCTGTTCTAGAGGAACCAAAATAGGAAACTGCGCAAGAATTAAAAATGAGTCAACATTCACTAGTGATCAATGATCATTTTGCAGAGAACAAGAGCAAGAACAAGGAGGACACTTTTATAGAAGAAGCAAAACAAGTGGTGTGACCTCAAGATCCCAAAACCCAGGAAAAGCCCCAAATCAAGAAATCCGCACACTTTTTCTTGACTCCAAACTTGTGCAAATACTTTTGAAATCCCAGGTTCAAGATTCCAGATTCCAGTTCACGAAATGTCCTTTAATCTCTGGCTTCTTGTTGTTGTTTCTGTTGTTTTCTGTTCCGTGGATGGAGAAAGCCAGCAGCCGCCACAAAGACAAAGACGTTATCCAAACTGTGGAGAAGATCCAGAACAATTTGACGAGAAATGCTGTGAAGCAGGGAATGAGATTCAACAGGGGGGCAAAGCCAGCTCCAGGCTCAAGGATATTTTTCACATCTCTCACAAGAAATGACTTGGAACGGCAAAACCTGTTTTGTTAGTCGGATAATCGGTGAAATAAGATGAATGAATGAATATTTATTTGATATGGGTAGGCATCCTCTCAACTCATGACGATATTTACAAAAATTTTACAATAATAATATAATATAAAGTAGTATAATTTTAATTATATAATGTAGCGAAGATCCTTGAAGGCTTTAAATAATATGATATGATATCAAAATAAATTATACTGTAATATATAAACAACAATATTCGTAGAATTGTAAAATTGTAAGATGCAATGTTAGAAATTATTCGTTTAACCTATCGTTTAAACATTTTTTCAAGAAATTAAAAATAGTGAAGGCTTTAGATTCAGTCAAAGTATCATAAAAGGTATTTTCTTTATAAATAGTAAAGTCAATATCACAATCTTGTCGTTGTTTGTCATGTTTTGGACAAAGCACTAAAAAATGTTCCATATCTTCCAAAGAGTTATCATTACAATAAACACATGATCCACAATTATCACCATTGTTGAACCATCCATTTAGATTAACAGTTTTATTATGTATCATGAGTCGATTAAAGTTCAATCTCAGCTGCATAATAATAGATGCTACAGAAATAGGTAGGTTTAATGTTTGATACAAGGGCAGTTCTGATTTAGTTATTAGATTTGCATAGTGACGGATTGAGGATGAGTTGTTTACTTTTTCCATGTCTATTTCTAATAATTTATTTTCATATCTTGTTATAATTTCCCTATAGTTATTTTTAATAGATTCTATATTTTGTGCTTCAAACACTTCTGTCAGATTGATTTCACTTAATATTTTCTTTATTTTTAGACACTAGTTGTATTGTTTTTCACTTTTATTTATATTATTCATTAGGTTTTCATAGCAGTCACGAACTAATGGTCCATGTGGTTTTTGTAATATCTGCATCCAAAAATTCAAAGTATTTTTTATCACTTGTAATTTTGTGTGAATTCTGTTGTTCTCTAATCTTAAAAAATAATATGGGGTATTTCTAGGTAACTTGAATAATCTCTTGAGGAATTGTTGTTGTACTATTTCGATATCATCAAAATGATCTAAAGCCCAAATAGGTGATGCATAAAGAAGAACAGGTTGTATCATGGCATCATAAATCTTGAATCTTGAATGAGGTGATTTCATTTTCCCTTTACTAAAAATGGGCCAAATACTTCCAAGTGCAGCACGAGATTTAGAAATAACTTCTTTTGTCTGGTCAATGAAAAGTCCAGAAGATTTAAAGATAACTCCAAGATATTTATATGATGGCACAATTTCAATGTTGTTATCATCCCAATTAAATTTGTCTGAAATACAAAGACGACCAGCTTTTCTAAATATTATGACTTTGGTTTTGTTGATGTTGACTAGGAGATGATTTTCTTTTAAATATTCTGATAATATATTTATTTTATTTTGTAGTGAGCTGTTGTTTGGAGCAAGTAGAATAATATCGTCTGCAAAAGGCATAATATGGATTTCCCTTCTGTTGTTTTTTCCTCTAATGTTGATTCCATGAGTTTTACTTGATTCCATAATTTGAATTACATCATGTATATAAATTTTGAAAAGTTGTGGACTTAATGTCTCGCCTTGAAGGACGGACTTTTCTCAATATTAAACGAAGAAGAGAGACCAGAATTACATTTAATAGATGCTGTTGCATTGTTGTAAATTCCTTTTATCATATTGATGAATTTGATGGGTAGACCAACAGCTTCTAGTTTTTTCCATGGACGTTGATGAGGAATAGTATCGAAGGCAGATGAAAGATCTACAAAACATGCATATAATTTTTGTTTTTTCTTAAATTGGGATTGAATGAGAGAGTTGAGTACAAAAATATGGTCGTTTGTGCTTGTTCCTTTTTTATAAGCTGCTTGGTACTCCGAATCTACATTGTTTATTTTCATCCACTTTTGAAGACGAGAGGAAAGAACAGAAGTGAAAAGTTTTAATATTGTTGGTAGTAATGATATTGGACGAAAATTAGATGGAAGCGTTTTGTCACCTTTTTTACAGAGGGTGATTCCTAATTATACGAACACTTTTGTTTTTCATTTTCCCACTACAGTTTCAATTCTTAGTTTCAGTCATTGGCATTACCACAAACTGCAGT